>VZTY01033798.1:697137-714891 GCA_013400935.1 Turnix velox
CAATATCCCATAAACAATAACGGCGTCGGAAACCGGCAACCGAAGGCAGCCCTTGGCTCCCGCCATGGGTCGTACCCCTCTGCCCGCCGCTGTGTCGGCGGCCATGTGAGCCATGGCGGCGGCGGCGGGGGACGGCGCGGCGGGGCTGGCGGCGCTGCTGGGCAGCGCATCCCCGCACCTCCTCATCGTCTCTGCCGCCGAGGAGACTACCGCCGGTGGTCACCCGGACGCCGACCTCCTCCTCTTCGCCACGCCGCAGCCCGCCTGCCCCGGTGCCGCGCCAAGACGGCCAGCGTTGGGCCGCCCGCCGGTAACCCCCAGGAACGGGACGGGGAGGGGGCTGTGGAAACCGGGACCCTGCGGGCACCGGTGGGACCGTACAATAGATTGGGTCGTGCCGTACTGGGCCGCGTCGGGACGCGCTGTATACGGAACTGAGCTGTATACAACACCGGGCTATGTATACTGGGCCGTTCTGTGCCGTGCCGTGCCATGCCATGATCTGCTATACCCTATTAGGCTGTAAAATGCCGTGCTCCGTGCCGTGCCGAGCCCTGCTGTGCCATGTCGTGCCGTGCCGTGCCATGCCACGCAGCACCTGCCGAGTGTGGCCCGTTCCCGGTGCCGCTCCGGAAGCCGGGGGCCCCTGTTAGCACCCGCTCCTGCAGCCTACGCATGTTTCGGGGCGCTCCCCGTGGCGCGGGTCCCCCTCCATGTCCCAGCTGCCGTGTGTGACCGCGGGGGAGCTGCTTCCAAAAAACCCCTTCCTGTCGTGAGCAGGAACCTCCGTACCCCGCGGCCATTGCAAGGGGCAGTCTCTTGGAAGTCCCCTGGGGTGGTGGCCATTGCTGTGGGGGCAGGGGAGGAGCGGTGGGAACTGTACCTCTGATGGGTCCCATCCCTCACAGGTGAAGAGGAAGCTGAACTTGGAGACGGATCACCAGTACATAGCGGAGAGCCTGCCGGTGGGCCGGGGCAAGGCCCGGAACCCCACTAAAGGTACTGTCTGCGCTCCCTCTGACTCCCCCCAGCTGGGACAGGGGGTCTGGCAGCCCCACTCTGCTCCCCACAGACTGGGCTGCTCCTCCTGGTTCTTATCTGGCAAGTTCTCTCCATTTGTGTGTTATTTGGAAAGGCGGTTCCTGGGGGTGGGCTGTTTGTGGTGACACAATTGTCTGCTGAGCACCAACTGTGGCTCCACACCTCCCTGTGGGATGGAGCTGTAGCTCCCAGTAGCATTGGTGCAGTGTCCCCAGGAGCAACCCCATCATCTCTCCCTGAAGCACTGCCTGGCACCTTGGTGTCACGACCAAGGGTACAATCACAGCCGAGAAACTGGTGTCAGAGCCCACGCATCCCTCCTGCATCCACATGGGAAGCTCACCCCTTTGCCCTGGGGAAGCGGATGTGTTTCAGGTTGCCAATCATGGTGCACAATCCACCTGTGGCTGGTGAGGACCTCTCAGCTCCAGTGCTGGGTTTCCCTCGTGTCTGAATCACACTTGTCCTCTGTGTCTAGCAGGAGTGAAATCTCCTGGGGAGAAGTCCCGTTATGAAACGTCACTGAACCTCACCACCAAGCGCTTCCTGGAGCTACTGAGCCAGTCTCCTGATGGTGTGGTGGACCTCAACTGGGCAGCTGAGGTCCTGAAGGTGCAGAAGAGGCGCATCTATGACATCACCAATGTCCTGGAGGGCATCCATCTCATCACTAAGAAGTCCAAGAACAACATCCAGTGGTTGTATGTCTGTGGGCTAGGGTCCTGGGCCTATGGCTAGCTGTCTCTGGACATGGGTGACCCACCTGGGCCAGGCTTAGGGTGGAGTAGGGCCTTGCTGGGATTGAGGATCTCAGAGTCCTGTCACAAGTGCATTTTCTCTGTGGCTGAGTGGTGGCTCCACTTCCACACGGGCCCTGGGTGAGGGCTGTGCTTAAGCTTGGAGGCTGCCCAGCATCAGTGACCCTGGGTCAGCTGCAAGCCCCTCTTTGGGCTTACGAAGCCAGAGGAGCATTCAGGCTTGGGTCGGGGACCCTAGGGCTGTGCCCTACTGGGAAACACTTCCCAAGGCTGATTCTCTGGCTGTGGGCAGGAAATTAGCCTGGTCCCAGTGGGGACAGTCGGGGTGTGGGGCAGAACGAGCTGCAGGGTTTGGCTCCTGATGGTCATGCTGCTCCCCAGGGGCAACCAGGCCAGCGTGAGGGCCCCCAGCCAGTACCGGCTGCTGGAGAAGGAGCTGTGGGAGCTGCAGGCGGCTGAGCGGCAGCTGGACGACCTCATCCAGAGCTGCACACTGCAGCTGCGCCTGCTCACTGAGGACCCCGCCAACCAGCAATATCCTTTGGCATGGGGCTGGCTGGGGTGGGGGTGGAGTGACTGAGCCCTGAGATGAGCCTTGCAGCAAGGCATTATGTGCCACATGCAGGCATCCCCGTGTCTGCTCCTTGACCTGTCACACCTCAGCCTATGTCACCTGCCAGGATCTCCGCAGCGTTGTGGACCCCTCAGAGCAAATGGTGATGGTTATCAAAGCCCCCCCCGAGACCCAGCTGCAGGTCTCAGACCCAGCAGAGGTGAGCTGCCTCCCATCTCAGCACAGCCCTCGGCAGAGCCCAGCCTCAGCTCCCCAGGCATCCTTGTGCTACTTTGTCTCACCCTTTTCCTCAGGCTTTCCAGGTCTCCATTCGAAGCACTCAGGGCCCCATCGATGTCTTCCTCTGCCCTGAAGACAGCTCGGGGGTCTGTAGCCCCGTCAAGAGCCCCTTCAAAGCCCCTGCAGAGGAGTCTTCTCCCAGCCATTCGCATTCCAGAGCTTCCCCACTCATGCATCCTACCCAGGATGTGAACATGCCACTGCTGCCTGGAGAGCAAGGTGGGCATCTGGGGCTGGGACAGAGGTGCTGGAGACAGTTATGCTGGTATGATGGGTCTTGCTGGGAATTCTTGCTGTTAGGAGCTGGGCAGAAGCAAGGGGCTAGGTGATGCTTGGGCACCTCAATAAGACAGGGAGGGGGGAAGGCAGGTTTTGCATAGCCAAAACTTGCTTTTGGGGGGGAGGGGGGGGGTTGGGAAGTTTTTTGGGATTTATGGCTCCTTCCCATCCCTGCAGAGACTTTGCTGCCAGGGACGAGCGCATTGCCAGGCAAGTGCCCAATGGAGGAAGTGAGCCTCTCACCGCTGGCCTCCATGGATGCCCTCCTGGAACAGGGCAGGGAGGACTTTCCAGGCTTCTTGGCGGATGAATTCATCAACCTGTCACCACCACAGGCGCAGGACTATCACTTTGGCCTCGAGCAGGGTGAGGGCATCAGTGAGCTCTTTGACTGTGACTTTGGGGACTTCACACCCTTGGACTTCTGAGGCTCTGCTCTGGTGCTCATGGAGGGGAAACTGCCAGGATATGGAGCCACTTCTTGGCCTCTGCCCTTGGAGGCAGCCCCTCTGGCTGCAGCGCTCACAGCTCCTCTCCTCATCTGTTTTTTGCAATAGTTTCTTCTTACCCCTCCACCCCAGTGGGGGCCAGAGGCATCCTGGGCTCCAGCCACATGAGAGTGATGCCAGAGTGGGGATCACATCTCAGGGGACCCCTCTGCTGGGTCCTGATCAGGGGGTATGCTGCCCAAGGCAGAGCTTCTGCCCCCTCAGGTGCCTATTACAGAGCTTTAAGCAGTCCGGTGTATAGATTTGATTAATTTATTACTGTCTTCTGGGGACAGCCTTTTAATTTCCTGGGTGGATTGGAGAGGGGCTGTGCAGCGGTGTGGGAGTGCTGAGAGGTTTTGTCACACTGGGAAAGGGATGGTGGAGATGTGGGGGGCACTGGGCTGGGGCTGTGTCTCCCCCCTCTGTGTGGGGGGTTGCCTCCAGCTTGGCTGAGTGTGGGGTATTTATTTATTATTTATGGTGTGTGGGAGCTCTCCCAGCAAGCAGAGGGATGGTGCTGATGGGAGGGACTAGATGGGTCCTGTTGGGGACTCGCTGGCATGTCCCTGCTTTGCTTGTGGCTGAAATGGGGCTGCTGGCAAGGCAGTGGCAGGGGCCTGTAGGAGGGGGGGATTAGGGCTGGATGGGTCTGTCAGTCCTGGGACCATGTGTGTGTCTCCCTCAAGGGGACACAGGGGTTTCCTTGGGGGAGCATCTGTGGGCAAGTGCTTGGTTTGTTCTCAAGGCTGTTTTCTGATCAGCCTTTGGGCTCCATCCCCCCCTCTCTGACCCACTCCCCTTATTGGGGCTAGGAGAGGTAGAGAGAAGAGGGGTGTCTTGAGTCCATTCCCTCCACCCCAGCTCCGAGGCCAGGCTGGACATGCACTTTCACTTTTACTGCCTTTTAACAAGCTTATGTTCCTCTGAGCTTTGTGTTTAATAAAGGTTTCTACTGACTCTGGCCTTGGGTGCAGGGCTGTTCTTGGACAGCTGCAGGCAGGTGGGGTGGGGGGTACACTAACCTGAGAAAATGAGGGGTTTGAGGTTTATTTTCTAGGGATTTTTTTTCATTTTAATCCTCAAAGGCACAAGCAGCTATACCTGCTTTTTTTGCCCCCCCTCCCCTGAGAGGTGGGAGCTGGCACTGATCAAGCCACACTCAGCTCCTTCATAAAGGCTGTGCCCTAGAGGGAATATGGCAGTGGATTGAGATGGGAACTGCAGCCCCTGAGCCCACTCTGATCCTCTCCTCTCTGGCCCTCTCCTCTGCTCTTCCCCTGCTTTTATAGCAGCAATTGCACAGGGTTGATCATGTGAGGGTGGTGTAGGAAAGCAGCATGGGGGCTGATGTGAAACCAGTCCTGTCATTCACTACAGCAGTGGGACCCTCTCTGTTTGCCCCAGCCCCTCTTGATCCTGCCTGAAGACAGCTGCTGTCACCAGTTTGTTCCCTACTCATTAGGGATGAGTTGGCTGCAAGAGGCAATCCTCACCCTGAGTAGTGACCCAACCCCCTCTGCATCCATCCTCCCTTTCCTGGAGGTTGAGGGATATCAGGGACCCTTGAGGGTTCATGCTTGAAAGCTGCAGAGACTCCCTGGCATCCTGGAGTAGGTGCAGAGGGAGGAATGGTAACAAGCAAGGATGTGCCTCTTCCTATGTTTGTACATTTGCTCCCCTGTCTTATACTGCCTGGCCTCCTTCAAACAGCCTGATAGAGTTCACTCCCACGTGTCTTTGCCTAAGCTTACAGAGTTGGCAGGGAATGGGACCTGAAGTTCAGCTTAGACTGGGGTGACATAGTGAGCCCATCACTGCCACCTCACTTCCTGCTGCCATCCCCGCACCCCAACAGTTTCCGCTCCTTGTGCCACCTTGTGTCTTCCTGCTGCAGGGTATGTGTGTCTGATGCTGTACCAGTGTAGGGTGGCAAACCCTGTGACTCAGCTCCCTTCCTGGCACCAGCTCTCTGCTCTGTTCTTGTTCCCTGCAGCCCCATGGGAACCAGCAGGGCTTGGGAGCAGAGCCAGCCATGCCCCTGCAAGGGGCACAGATTGTCATGTCAGCTAGGAGAGTGCTGGCACACACAACCTCTCTGTCCCCTCTGCCTCAGTGCATGAGCCCATGGCTTGTTGTGCTGTCACCCCATCAAATGAAGCTTTTTCAGGCAATTAAACTGCAAAAGCTCTTGTGCTGCTCTGGTTCATGGGTGCTCTGCCCTGCAGTGGGATGGAGAGACCAGTGTGGGTGAGCATGACCCCAATGTCCCCCCACCTGCATCCTTAACAAGGTTGGTGTTTGTCACCTGAGGTGACAGAAGTGCTGAAGGTTTTGAGGTGTACTGCAGAGTGCCTATCCCAGCCGTGTACCAGCACCTCCTCATCCCTTCACTCACAGATGTGTCCCTCCTTTGCCTCTGTGCCTTTCAGTTCCCTTTCTATTGAAGGTGATGGCAATCTGCAGTGTTGCTCAAAGAGGTGAGACTATGGCATGGGCAAAGTGGCTTTGGCTTTGGTGGAGGCAGCAGGCACAGGTAGAGAGGGGAAGACTTGTGCTGACATCCTGAGCTCTGCAGGACTCCTAATCCCAGCAGCAGTACAGCTTTTCCCTTTTCCCCTGAGTGAACCTCTCCTATGGAATTTGCCATCATGTTCCCCAACAGGGAGCCTCATGGGATGGTGAGCCCTTGAGATTCCTGGTCCACAGGAAAGCATCCCCTGGCAGGGACAGAAATGTGTCCCCCACTGCGGCAGTGCAGCCCATCTTGGGAGTGGGGAAAGGGGAGGGGTATGCGTTGGCGGCTCCACGCCAGCCAGAGCACTATAAAAATAACTTCTCTGCCTCCCAGGAATGATTCACGATGCAGCTGAAGGGTCTCCCCCTGCTCTTTGAAATCACTGGAGAGTGCTGCTGATAGCTCCATTGAGGGTTCTTATTTCTGAAGAGCACATGGAGGCTTTGGGAAGTGGCCTGCTTTTATGACCTATCTGCACCATTGAAGCAGAGATGGTGCAGGAGATGGGAGCCCTGCACACATTCTGCTGCCCCAGCAGTCCTCGGCTCCCATGCACTAGTCCTGCTGGGACCCTCCAGCATGGGGGGAGGATGATGCCCTGTGCCATCATGTTGCTGTGCTGGCTCTTTTGGCACTGGCAAATGCTGCAGAAGGGGGGTGGGCATCTGCAGGCTGAGCTGTGTGTGCAGACACAGTTCTGAGTCCAGGCAGTTGGGGGTTTCCCTGTAGCTGCACCAGGGAGTTGGACTCTTAAGAGTCGAGTGAGCCCAGCCATGGGACAGGCTTTGGAACAGGCTGGCAGTGGCTGGGAGGGGGAGCTTTGCCAGAATTTGTAACTTCATTCACCCTTGGAGAGCAAGGGCAGGTTTTGGGGGATCCTCAGGCCCTGTGGTACCTCTGCCCTGGGGTGCTGAGCCCCCACCAGCGCTGACTAGTGCTAGCCCAGCTACAGGCCATCCCATGTTGGGCATTTCCACTGCTGTAAAACACTCACCTTTCTCCCAAAAGGAGAAGGACAGCATTTATTAGAGAGATGCAAATATGTGTGTGCTTTGTTTAATTCCTGCCCAGATGTGTCCCTGTGTTCCCACACCTGGGGAACAGGGCAGAGCCTCGGCATACCCCCCCAAGCTAGGGCCAAGGTCATGTCTGTCCTCCTTCCCCATTGGTGGCTTTGGAAGTGCCTGTGGAAGGAACTGGGGGCTGCCTCATGCCACTAGCAGAAGTTTTGCCCTGGACTTTGTCTTCAGGATTTTCCAGCAGCTCCTTCCCATGCTGAAACTGGTGCCAGGCTTCAGGAGCTCCTATGGGGACAGAGCATGTTTAGCAATATGGAAGGGCAGAAGGTTCTTCCCAGAGCAGAAGTCTGCTTGGATCCAGGGGAGAGCTCTGCTATTCTGGTCCTTCCTGTGCTCTCTGGCAAGGTGATCTCCTGTCCCTACTGCCTTATGGCCTCCCCTGTTTCCATCTGATGATGATGGCATTTCAACAGCTCAGGCTCTTGAACCCTCTACTGCCTGGGAACAGCCCTCTGTCACATGGACAGGGCACACACGCTCCCCAGAGCCCTCAGAGAGCCCTGCCAGGTCCCAGGTGTGCTTTTTCTGCCTCTTTTCCCATGCACACACCCAAAACAGCTGGGTGATGGTAAAAATAACCATGATGCAGCCTTGCAATTGCCCTGGGCTCCTCTGGGGAGGAGGAGAGTGAGTGAACTACACGTGTCACAGCTTGGTCAAACTGGGCTGGGGAAAAGATGAGCTCAGAAAAATGCATTGTCCTGGAGAGGTACATAGGAAGGAGAGTGGTGCAGATGGAGGTAAGCCTGGTGGGGTCTGAAGTAGTGCACGTCCCATTCTGTAAGTAAAATCCTGGGATACTCCAAGAGGGATGGGAAGAAGCTCACAGCACCAGTCCTGTGGCGCAGTTTGAAGCTCTGCACAGGCACAGCTTCATCTCATTCATTTATCCAATGATCAGTTTCTTATTTGTGAAAACCTTTGAGGACAGAATGGTCTGGAGACATTGATGTTCACCCTATTCCCTCTGCATGCAGGTGCCTGTTCTGGGCAGGGATGGAGGCAGCTCCTCCTTTCCCTCCCCAACCAGCCCATTTGCCACACCTGCAGTCCTGGCCTGAGGCAGGGAGGGGGTTTTACATCTGTTCAAGGGACTCAGTGCCATGGGTACACAGGGGGGTGCCTCCCGTGGCCTCCCGTGCCTCCCGTGGCTCTGTTGACACAGAGGAGCTGCCACCAGCAAAGACATTTGAAGCCACACTGGGAGGTAGTGGGACAACCCTAGGGCCAGCAACAGCTGTAGTGTGACCATCCATGGGCAACTAGAGCTACCCGGGGCCAATCACAAATACACTGAGATCTCCAACGGCCACGCTGAAACCAAGTGGGGCAACCAGGACCTCTATGGGGTAACAAAACTGAGACCAGCCGGGGCCACACTGGGGCAACAGCAGCCATGCTGGGACTGCCCATAGCCACACTGGCCCCTAGGGACCACAGCAGGACAGTCTGTGGCCTTCTGGAACCAACTGGGCAGCGGAACCACCGTGGACTGCACTGAAGCCAACTGGGGCCAGTCCAGGGCCATCCTACAGCTGGCCTCATCTCATCCCCAGTGGGACCGTCACCCCCGCCATCGCCCCCGCGGCCTCCCACCNGTCCTCAGCTGAGGCAAACTTACCGGCTGGATGCAGAGTCTCTCGCCTGAATGTGGTTTCGCGCTGCGGGTCCTACGGTATCGTCCTACGGTGGGCTCCCGCTCCCTGCGGCGGTGCAGCCCCGGTGCACGGTAGGGCCATGATGGCGTGTGCCGAGCTGCTGGCTGTCTGCCTGCTGTCGGCCAAGAGCGGCCACACCGCCGCCCCCTCCCACCGCCAGCCGCTCCCCATCTTCCACGACGTGAGTACCGAATTCTCCCCTTCCCTTCCCCGCGGTGCCCCCTCACGGAGGCCATGGCGGGGCTTCACAGGTAAGTGTCAGGGTGAGGCCGTGTCCTGCTTGCCCCGTCTAAGGAGACGAACCCCAGGAGAAGCGAGCGGGACCCGGCTGCTGCTCCAGGCTGTGGATCACGGCGTGGGGCGTGATGTCTTAAATTATGCTCAGCGTTGTGTCCTTTTTCTGAGTCCTGTGTCTGTGAGTGGCTAGAAATAGCCGCTCCTTGTGGAGAGCTGGTTGTCGTGACTGCAGGAGCGGGAGCTGTGTGTGCCCGGCAGGAAGGTTGCGGGAGGTGCCGTGTAGCCGGGAGAAGCCGTGGGATCCTGCAGGCGGAGCCCCGGCCCTGCACTCTCTCAGTGCAGCGGGAGCTGTGGGGGAAGGTGCTGTCTGTGCAGGCTGGAGCGCAGCCGTTCGTCCCGGTGGCTGTGGGTGACTCAGAGGAATTGAAGATGTGGATTGTGGATGGTTCTGTCACAAAAGACAGATCCTGGTGCAATCCCTCCTGCTCCCTCGAGCCCATGGCAGGGGTGGAAGGAGCTGTGTGTTGAGTGTCCCTATGGTATCTGGCAGGACGGGTGAGTGGCACAGCCTGGGTCAGAGCCCCTCTGTGTTGGAACACATGAGAATGGCTCGAGTCCCCTGCTCCTGGCTGTCGGTGAGCTGCAGGCTGTGTGGGCTGTGTGAGCAGTGCCCCACTCTCCCTGCTGGATCACAAGCCCTCCTGTTGTCTGATGTCCAGCATCACCAGGGTCTGTCTGCGTCACCCTGCAGAGTCAAGGAAGTGTGTGAGTGGAGAAGGTGCCCCTGCCCTGCTGCAGGAACTGGGAGGAGAAAGCAAGCAAAGGTTGAGGGCAGGATTGGTGTGGTGCCCCATCGTTTGGAAAGCTCAGATTAACAGCCCAGCCACCATCATCTCTCTCCTGTCCCAGCTCATCCCAGAGGAGGGGAGCAGGAGACCGTAGGCAGCACTTTAGGGATGTGAATGCCTTGCCTGGTCTGGCCTTCTGACCAGAAGACCTGGTGGCGTTACCAGGGAGCAGGGTTCTTTCCATTGCAGTGGTGCTTCCTACTGGGGCTCAGAGTCTCAGTTGCCATGGGGGGATTTGAGGCTGCAGGGGTCTCCAGCTAGCTTCATTAACCACGCTAATTACTTGACTGATGTAAGATGGGCTCCAGGGGGGTTGGTGATGACAGCTTGTTTCAGCTCAACTCCTCCCTTATCTATCCCTCAGGGTGTTATTAAAGCAATTATAATGGGAAGTGCTAACAGGGGCAGCAGCTGCTTTCTGGGTTCTGTCGGCTCACTGAGGCACCCCTTTACAACCTGCATTGGCCAAGGATGGGCTTGCTGGAAGTGGTGAGGAGTCCCACTGTCCTTTGCTTCACAGGGCTCATGCAGCTCAGCTGTCCATGCCATGTTTATTTATTTTGAGCTTCTGTGTGTTCTGACAGTGCTTTTTGGAGATGCTGCTGGAGCAAGAGATCCAATGCAAGAGCTCTGTTTACCAAGGTTCATTCTGAATACAGAGTGGACTCATCCGAAATTAGAGACCTTATCAGCTCCATGGGATCCTCTCCAAAACTGTGCTCTCCCTCTTAGCCTACAGATAGACCCTGTTGAGAAAGGCCAGCCTGAGAGTGGGAAATGTATGACCTCACTTAAATCTGTCTGGATGATACCTGAGTGTGTTTAATGTGAGTTAGCTGGCCTCAGTGACATTCAGAATCATGGAGATGTCATTGCATGAGCCATGTATCCTTCCAGTGACAGAGAGCTTGCAGGACTAAGCTCTAGCCTTGGTGGAAAGTGGTGTGCCTGAAACAGAGAGGTGCAGGAGGTAGCACAGGCAGGTGGGACTTAATGGCACTGCCCCTGCATCTGAGGAGTGATCAGATGCCCCTTCATCTGTTGTGTGTGATCATGCAGCCGTGAGACCACATGATGCACATGTGAACCCTTTAGCCTGGAGAAAGTTTTCCTTTAAAACCCAGAGAAATTGCCCAGCCGATGGGAGCTGTGGGTTCCTGTCTCAGCAGGTAGAGGCAGAGCTCCAAAGAGCATCCAGTGAGTCCTGCAGTGTATGGAGTAAGCGAGCGCCTGCCCTGCTTTCCTGCGAGGGGAGCAGTCTTCCCAGCTGGAGACATGAATTCCGGAGGGATGGTTACCTAATGCCGGTCAGCTCAGGGCAGCCTCCATTCCCTGCAGCAGCTCAGATCCAAAGGAGCTTGCCAGGCTCCGAAGAGCATCCTCCAAGGAGGTTTCAGTTTCAGGGATGGGTGAGGGAGCTCCCTCCTAAGACCTGCATCAGAAAAGCCTCTGCCCAGTTGCAAGTCAGATGCTTCCTCAGGTATGAGCAGTGCTGATTTCTCCAGGCAGCTCTTGTCCCTGGAAAATAGTTTTGAGGAAGTTTGAGGAGCCTAAATATTGACCTGTGCCCTGGAAACATGTGGCAAAGCTGTCAGTGAGCAGTGCTAAGCTGGTGGTGGATAGAATCATAGAATAGCTTGGGTTGGAAGGGACCTTAAAGATCATTGAGTTCCAACCCCCCTGCCATAGGCAGGGACACCTCCCACTACATCAGGCTGCTCAGTGCCTTGTCCAGCCTGGTCTTGAACACCTCCAGAGAGGGGGCGTCCACAACCTCTCTGGGCAACCTGTTCCAGTGTTTCACCACCCTCACTGTAAAGAATTTCTTTCTTATGTCAAGTCTAAATCTACCCCCTTCCGATTGACATCCATTGCTTCTGGTCCTACCCCCTGGATGGGGTAGCTGGCAGTAACATGTTTTCATGTTGCAGGAAGCAGAGCTGGGCTGGGGGTAGTTTTATCAGTTGGCTTTGCAGGTGCATGGAAAAAAATACTAAAAAATCCTCTTTACCCTCTTTCTGTCCTCTTTCATTCCTGATCTTTCTTCAGGCCTTCAGATTTCTGCATCAACTGTATGATTAAAAAGAAAGTTGCCACGCACAACTTTGTTGTTGGCTTCATTAGGATGCCCTGGCCAAAGCCTTGTACTGTTTGGTCTGGCAAGATATTTCTGAGCTTCAGAAATGCTGCTGTTCCCCAGTGGATTCAGCCCCAGGCCTTCTGTTAATTACTGATGAGAAAGTAGTCAAGCAGGGATAAGAAGCCCCAGCTATCTTATGGGTCACTGGTGGAAGCCTCGTGTTTGAGAGCCTGGGTTGATACCCTGAAATGGAGCAGGTTTCCAGCAGTGCTCTGTGGCAGAATGAGTTACAGATTAATTAATCAATTAATTATTAATTACAATGTGTGTGCATGTCGAGGTGTCACATGAAGGATTGTTGTGAAGGGTAATTACAACATGCAGGACAAAAGCTGTTCCTCAGTGCAGATGGTTGAAGTGTCAGTGATGATGCAGAAAGTGCTCCTCTTACACAGGGTTTTTGTGCTAAATGCCCTTTAATTTAAAGGGTCTGAAAAATTAAACATTTTCCATCACAAGGATGTAGCCTTTTCTACTTTGCTTCCCTCTGTGTTCCCTAGAAGATATGTGGTGTGAGTGCTGGGAGTACTTGGGCTGCAGCAGCTCTGCTGAGAGCTTTGTATGTTTAAGGTGAGCTGTGGTTTTAATGGTCTGGAAAGAGAAATTTCCTTAGAGCAGCCTATGCAGTATGGTCCTGTGTAGCAGCAGGGGCTTCTTTGGTGCTCACTGATCTCTGGGAGGTGGTGGCAGTGCTGGGTGCTCCCTGGCTTGCCATTCAACCTGTTCTTCTTGGTCCTTCACTAAACCCTTGTGTTTTTGTCTGTTGCAGATTTTCCGACGAGCGGACAAGAATGGTGAGTGCTTTGTTCCTGCCACTGCCTCCCTCTCCCTGCCTGGGTCTGGGTGAAGCAGCACAGCCTGTCTCTGCTGAAAGAATGAGGGAGGATACGGGCAAGCAGCTCTTGGGTTGCAAGAGAAATACTGGTACACTTCACCTGGAGGAAAAGGTGCTGGAGCAGAGGGTCTGCCTAGGACCTTGGGAAGTGAGCCATGTGCCATGCAGGACAAAGCCCTTTCATTCTCCTGCCTGTAGGGCACTCCATCTCCTCTGTGCTACTGTCACTGAGAGGAGAAGGCAAAGCAAGCTATGCAGCCGGCAGCCCAGGGCCTTTCAGGATTCTGCTGTCAGTTGCAGGGCTGATTCAGTCTCTGTGCTCAGTCTGGAGTTTTACAGGTGCCCCCAGTAGGATGCCCTGTTCCTGGATGCCCACTGGAGCCCCTGGCATTTGAGTTAGACTCTGCTACTCAGTTTTTAATCTGATACACATAAACAAAAAAGTCCAAAATAACAAGCTGTTTATCTGAGCCTTCACTGACCCTCTTGACCTCTTCTCCTTCATGGTAGCTTGCAGCCTTCAGGAATCATGGATTGTCAGAGTTTGGAAGGGACCTCAAGAGATGGTCTAGTCTAGTCCCCCTGCTGGAGCAGAAACATCCAGATCAGGTCACACAGGAAGGTGTGCAGGTGGGGTTTGAAAGTCTCCAGAGAAGACCCCACACCCCCTCTGGGCAGCCTGTGCCACTGTTCTGTCACTCCCACCATGACAAAGTTTTTTCTCATATTTCTGTGGAACCTCCTGTGTTCCAACTTGCACCTGGTCCTATCATTAGAGGTCTCTGAGAAGAGCCTGGCTCCTTCCCCCTGGCTTAACTCAAGTAATCTCAGCAAATTATCAAACAGGTAAGCAAGGGAAGACTGCTGTACATCAAAATGCAGCCCAGGAGCCAAAATCCTCCATAGAGGAAGGAAAAGGCTCCTGTGTCAATGGAGACATTTTCTTTCCAGATAAACCTGATTCACACTGTGCTGTTGTAATAAACTCTATACTTGACAGTCACCTCAGTACAGAGTGTCTTATATAAGTTCTGAATATGTTACAGTGGAGCCATTTTGGAAGGGACTGATATTCCCACCTGAAATTCCAGCAGCAATGGCCCTGGTTACCAGCACTCCTGGGATTTTGATGGGGACTGGTGGAACATGCTTTAAATGACATATCTGCTCTGATTATTATGCACAACATGCCCAAGCATCCCACACTCCTGGCAGAGAGGATGCTGGGAGAATGGCTGGGGTCTGTGTGCTGCTTTCTGCAGGTATATAATTATTCTTCCCTTTTATTTAAATGCAGATGATGGGAAGCTGTCATTTGAGGAGTTCAAGAATTATTTTGCTGATGGGATCCTGAGCTCAGAGGAGCTGTGGGAGTTGTTCAGTGGCATTGACAGGCGTCACTCAGAGTAAGTACTGTGGTGGCACAGAGGAGGTGATGAGAATATAAAACTGCTTGACTGTAGATGGAGGACATTTGGGTGTGTGTTACATAGTTCAGGGTGAGATAAACCTCCCTCTTGTAACTAGCAGATGTTAAAACCCATTGAACATCAGCTATAAGCACCGATGATAGGAGAAGCCAGACATTTTGAGAACAGTCATTATCAGATTAACTGTAGTTCTGTAAAAGCACCTATCCATTTAAAATTACATTAGTCTGGAAAGCATGTTCCAGAAATAAACAGCCTTATGGAGCAGGTTGTGCATCTGCAAGAGGAGCATGTGGTGGTGTGGGGATGATGCACAGGCTGTGCAAAATTGCAGACTTTGCCACTGCTGACACAGGGATCTGCTTTTCACTTACATAAGAGCTGCTTTCCACCAGAAGTGTGCTTTAGGAGTGTTAACTGTGAATTTAGGCCAACTACTTTTAAAAAAAGAATCCCCCAAAGAATGGGAGAGGTAGTTGCACTCAGCCCTTGTCTCTTGACTGGTGCTATCTAGAAGAGTCTTTGGCTTGACTGAGTTTCTCATAACAGTCTTTGGAATATCAGCATGGCATTGCTGGGGTACCTCTGCCCCTCTGGTCTCTGTGAATTTGTGGTTTTGGCAGTGGGAGAAACTGGCCATTGATAGTTGCATGTCTTGGGGTTGCCTGTTCAATTGGAGGGATGCTGTTATGGGAGAAGGTGGCTGCAGCTTCTTTCTGGTCTCAGACAGCAGGCTTGGGTCTGGCTTCTGCCACTTCCCTGGAAGCCCAGGAAGTATCTTCTGCACAAATCTGATGCCTTCAGTCCATGCAGTGTCTGAGCAGGCCCATGCCAAGGAGAGGTAAGCTGGAAGCAGCTTCAGCAGCACATGGTGGTCCCAGATTTGCAGGGAGCCAGGGCAGTGACATGGGGTCCCTGTGCTATGCCAAGATGCCAACAGCCACCAAAAGCCACTGACAGTGGATACCCAACGGTCCCTGGCTGCAAGTTCCCACGTCATCCACCCTAGTGTGGGGCAGTGAGGATAACTGACTCCTGCTGAGTGTTGGGTGGTGGGTTTAGCTAATGCTTCCCCTTTAGAAGGGATAGAGAGGTGAGCTGAAGTGTGCAGCCCCTGGGGCCTCTTTCTTTTAAGCCTGGCTGCCTGTTACTGTCCTTGCGAGCTGGGCTTGTTGGATGTGGGCAGTGTGTGTTTCCTGAAAATACCTCTGTATCTGGGCTGTGATTACAGCCCAAAGTTAGCAGTGAGTGTTCCCTTTCCTCTGCAAATGCTCCTTTCCTTTTGCTTTGTTTTGGGGTGAGCTTGGAGTTGTCCCCCCTGTGATATTGCTGGAAAGCATAGGTTACAGCAAAGCAGAGAGTTTTAACCCTGCCCTTGACTGAGTGGTGAAGATCTCTTGGCTCATATTTCTTAGAATCATAGAACAGTTTGAGTTGGAAGGGACCCTTAGAGGTCATCAAATACCCACTTCTTTGTCTGTCCAAAGCAGATAAGCAGGACTGTGTAAGCTGGCTGTCTCTAGGAGCCATGCATGACTCCAGCTGGAGTCTTGCTCTCTATAGCTCGTTACCTGTAATGATGGTGCAGTAGCTATGACAACATAACAACTGCAGTATTGAGCTGGTGATACCTATTAGCAAGGCAAGACCATTCAGTCTTTGATACCTTTCTTCTATGAAGAGCAGAAGGGAACCTGCTGATGGAGCTTGTTTCTAAATTGCAGTTTTCAGAGAATTCAACCAAATGGAGGAGACCCCATCCCTCCAGCCCTATAAGGATGCATAATTTCTGCAAGAGCAGAATGGAAAGTCCATCCCATCCCTGAGGCCTCTTTGGGTCTCATTCTGGATTCTGTTCCTGGATGGGACATGGTCTTTGCTCATGTGCACAGGGTCAGTGCACGGGACAGCTTCAGTGTGAGCAGGCAGGAGTGGGACAGAACATGGGAGGTAGCAGTGGGGAACTCTGTACGTGATTTCTTCTGCTTCATACCCTGCATACCCAGGTGGGACTTCCCACAGCCTGGTGCACAATTTATTGCCTTCTAAGGCATTCTGCCCCAGCAAATTGTCAGGCAGCACTGTGTCAGAGTGCTCTGATCTGTCCCAGAGCTATGTGCCTGCTGGGATGGAGGGGCTTGAAGAGCCAGGCATGCCCCCAGGATGGCATGACCCTAGGGCTCCTTGTGCACTGCACAGCTATGGGTGATGAAAATCAAACAATGTTCAATGTGCTGGGCCTTCCTTAGTGTCTCTGACTCTGTAGAGCTGGACTCTCTGGAGTTTGGTTTTGGGGTGTGCAAGGAGAAACTTGCTCCTCTATACAACTTCTGGTGTCTTCTAAAGGCTGTGCTGGTGCCCTGTTGTCCCCTTGATAGGGGGGTGGACAGTCCTTCTTCAGGCTGTTCACTTATTTTGGACTTATAAGAGCTTAATTTTGAAAGCTTCAAATTTGCCAGACTCAAGAGTTATTACCCAGGGTAATAGTGTTACAAAGCTGGAAAGCATCTACAAGCTCTACAGATGTGTCTGGTCTGCTTCTTTCATGTCCTGTAATTGTTCTGCTGATGGGAAAGTTTCACTCAATGGATGGATCTGGACACAAGGATGCTGCCTTCAGCAGGTGTGGCCTGAAACCTGTGTTTCTCTGCTAGTGCCAGCCTGACACAGGAGAGACAGTAACACAGACCTTTCATACCTAGGCATTCTCTGTGTGTGGTTAGTGGAGCTCTGCACCTCCTCGTCCTTGCCCTGTGACCCTGCAGCTGCTGCTCTGGGTCCTGAAGATGAGTATTTCAGAGGTCTCATATGTTACTTGTTCTCCTCACACAGAGCCTGTGGCACCACATTCTACTTTTCTCCCCATCCTTCCCCTCCAATCTTTGCTCCACCTCCTGTGTATCTGATGTTCCAGTGGGGTGCTGTGGCCTGTGCATCAGGCACCTCTTCTCAGATACTGTGTTCCCCCATGAGTCCTGTTTGTTCTGCTTTTTTGAGTATTGTTTTATTATGACCAGTTCTCTGATGCTTAAGAAATGATGTTGAAAAAGAATTCAGCTCTTTATTGGTACAATACCAGTAAGTTGTACCAAACTTGCTACAATGAGAGCAATGAGAGATCACATAAAGAATGAGCATGTGATCCGAGACAGCCAACATGGCTTCACCAGGGGAAGGTCATGCTTAACTAATCTTGTGGCCTTCTATGATGGAGTGACTGCGATGGTGGACGAAGGGAAGGCGACTGATGTCATTTACCTGGACCTGAGCAAGGCCTTTGACATGGTCCCCCACCACATCCTTATCTCCAAATTGGAGGGAAGTGGATTTGATGGGTGGACAACTAGATAGATAAGCAATTGGTTGAAAGGTCGCAGACAGAGGGTGGTGGTCAATGGCTCTATGTCCAGGTGGAGGTCGGTAATGAGCGGTGTCCCCCAAGGGTCTGTCTTGGGACCGGTGCTCTTTAACATCTTTATTAATGACATCGATGAGGGAATTGAGTGCACCCTCAGCAAGTTTGCTGATGACACCAAGCTGAGTGGTGCGGTTGATAGGGTGGAAGGAAGGGATGCCATTCAGAGGGACCT
>VZTY01033798.1:715491-805991 GCA_013400935.1 Turnix velox
TGGTTAGGTCCTGGAACAGGCTGCCGAGGGAGGTTGTGGATGCCCCGTCCTTGGAGGTGTTCAAGGCCAGGTTGGACGGGGCCCTGGGCAACCTGATCTAGTAAATGTGTTTGTTTGGTGGCCCTGCTAGACAGGGGGGTTGGAGTTACATGATCCTTGAGGTCCCTTCCAACCCGGGTCATTCTGTGATTCTGTAATGGCTTAGTCTGCTCTTTTGTTTAGCATGTCTGAAAGCTCCACGCCAGCTCTGGCATTGGTGCAGATCAGAAAGGCTGATCTTTGTGGAAAAGGTATTTTTATACACTGAAATGTCCAGATGAGAAGAGACACATGTTTCTGAAGAGATGAAGTTCCATTCCTGCATAAGCATCTCCTAGATGCATGCTATTCAATACCCTCTGAGCTGTGTGTCTGTCTGCAGCTCAGGAGCGATGGCACCAGATCCCAGGGTCTCATGGGGTTGGTTATAAAGGGCCTTGGACTGTACATAGTAGTGTTGCAGAGGTGACATACCTACTGCTCTTTGCAGGAGGCCATGAAACATGCCCAGGGAGGTGCTGCATGAATGTTGTGTGTATTTGTCCTTGGGGAAAATGTAGAAAAATAAGGTATGGCAAATACTCCTTTGCATGAGAGTGGTCAGAGGTGGTGGCAGGAATTGGCCATGGACTGCCCAGAGCCTGTGTTTTTGACCTTGAACCACAAGTGCAAGAGGTACGACTCCTGACCTGGCTTTTAAAAACTCCTCATGGAAACATCTTGATGCCTCTGCTTTTGTGGAAGAGGCTGCAGCAATTGCCAGTCTTTCTATGATGGCGAGTGACTGAAACATGTTTGGTCACACTGGAAAAAGGTTTGGAAATCTTTCCTGGTGTGAGGTAAAACACAACCAGTTTTCTGTGATGGGAGCAGAGGTTCCCAGCATGATAAATGATAAAAATAAAAGGTCCCATCTGCTTTGCTGAAGATGATTGCTGTTTTCTTGCATGAATCCCAGGCACATTCTGACAAAAAAATTCCAACAGCATAATGATAAGATCCTTCATCATCAGTTCAAGCTTAATTACAGTTAATCAGTGGTTTGAGCACAGACAAAATACAGCAATGTGGAGAGTCTCTGACTGAGAGCTCTGGAGGCAGAGGATGGCTCTTCTCTTGGAGTGGGATAGTGGATGGCAGAGAGAGGAGCAGAGAGGAGCCTGCTGCTCTGTTGCAGCTCTGCGCAATGGGTTGTGATTTGGTGTGCAGGCTCTTCACACAAGCTCCTCCTGGTCTCTAGTATGAAGTAGCTTCTAGTAGCATGAAGATGGTATCACTGATCCTGCAATTTGCTTGCTGCTCTCTAGTGTGCCCCTGACTGACACAGGATGCAGAATGTAGAAAGAGGTGGCCATGCAGGGTTGCTGATGGAATGGGCCTGTGTTGGGAGTGAAGCAGGTCTGCCATGGGATTTCTGCCACAAGATCTTGACAAGTGGTACAAATTTTAACAGTGTTTAGTGATTGATTGGTTAATATTTGGTTCTAAGCAGCAAACAGACAAGATAGAATTAATAATAATATTATGGCCTTTCCTTAGAAGCCATAGTGTTGATAGTAGCTCCATCACAAGGGCCTGCTCACTAGAGCCAAGGTGGGGAACTGAGCAGTGGGTTGAGCTGGTGGCCACTTCTTGGTGAAACCAGTCCCATCCCCAGGTTCTCACTGGGGACAGATGCAAACACCTGGTACTGCATGCATTAGGTGTTTCACTGTGTATTTTGTTATCATCCCATGTCCCTACCCCCTCTTTGTGAATTTTGCCCATCCTTTGGATGGGACTCCGATGGTGTTGCTGTGCCAAGTCTCTTGTGGAAGTGCAGCAACAGCAGCAGCTCTGCAAGCCCCAAGCAGCTTCCAGAAATCTGTGGAAAAGTTAAGAAAGAGCCAGATATTATTCCAATTTAAATTTGTGCTTCAAACCCCAGTCTCTCTGTCTGTAAAAACATGTGTGGAAGCTGCTTGGAGATGGGCACACCAAAGTTTGATGGAGTGGAGTTGGTGGAAGAAGGGGTTGTGGTTTAGCTGATTATCTGTATTGTGTCTCAAGGGAAACATTTTTTTTAATCCACTTTAAACACTGTCTGCAGTGCCAGGACAGTTTGCCAGCACCCTGCCCTGATCAGCTCCTGCAGTAGGTGTTTAAAATAGATGAGCCAAATCACATCCTATAAAACTGCCTGTCTCTATTGCTTCAGAAGGCTCCTGCTGAACAGAGGGATCTGCCATTGCTCTGCCCTGATGTCCCACACCAAAATATTTTCATGATTTGAAAAACTGTCTGTTATTAAAATACATTAAGTGCAAACCTGACAGAGAGATGCAGAAACCAGCCTTTTGGGGAAAAGCTGTAATAAGATTTTTGCTGAAATTGTTATGCCTGTTGTTGGCATGGCTTTTTGGACTCCTCCCAGACTCTCCTCGAGTTTTACATGGAACTTTTTTTACCCCTTTGCCCTGTAAACAATATCAGCAAGGGGAAAGGGTAATGTAGCTGTGGTTTAACTTTCCCTGGGCAGTGGCACTGCAGCCATCCTTGTGTTTGGAGCCCAGCACTCTCCAGGTATCGCCAGTTCCTCCAGCTCTGCTTTGGTGACTCTGGCCACTTGAGAGAATCCAGCAGCCTCATGTTTATATTTGACATCCCATCCCAGAAACATGGCTGTTCCTGGAAGTTTTCTCTTCCTTTTCCACCCCAGCAGGGCCTTTATTAGCAGCAGGATCCATCCAAGTCCTGCAAGGATGCCAACATTGATTCTCCAGTGTGGGCTCTGCTACTGGAAAGGGAGCTGGCCCCCATCTCTATGTTTTGGACCCAGATCCCTGATTTAATGATCTTCAGGCAGGTACAACCCCTCTTGCAGGCTACAGTGCCATCCAGCCTGTTTGCAGCCCCACATCCCCTGGGCTCTGAAGGCAGGGAAGAGTGTGGTGTGAGTGAGTTACTAGCTGGCCTGAGGTCACTGGAGTCAGCAAGAGGAAGCCTTGGCTGAATGCTTTGCACCTTTGAGGGAAGAAGTGAATTTGATTAAACAGCTCCCAGGCTCAGAGATGGCCCAGCCCAGGGATGTGGGGCACTGGTTGCCTCTGAGGAGAGAAATGGACTCCATGCTATTCAATATGAATCAGTAGAGCTACTTTATTGAGCTACAGTGTGTTGTTTATAGCAGCAAGCAGTTATTTTCCATCCTAGGGCCTACTGACAAAAGTTCTCCTTTATCTTTCACAAATACCAGGTGTTCTTCTTGTTTCAGTTAGATCTTGTTTCCTGCACAGTTTGCTGCTCTCACGGCTTTGTTCCAACAAGTCCCATCATATCTTTCTCTCAAGGTCAATCCTCACTTGGAGAGCTCTACAGCTCTGCTCTCTGCCTCCCAGCATGCCTCTCCTCACCTTCCTCTCAGCTCCATGCTATTCTCCACAGACCTTTCCCAGCAGTCCCAGTCCCTGATTGAGGGATGGTGCTTTGCATTCCTGCCTCAGAGCTGCAGGTGCTGGGCTTGGCTCCTGCACTGCTGACTCTAAACTTGTGCAGCTTTTTATTTTTTTCTAATACAGCTTTTGAAATACATGAGAGGAGAGGTGAATCTACTGGGGATGGAAGATAAGCCCACAAGACACTGCTCACCTCAGCTGTTCCTCCCAAACCCCACTATCTAACAAGAGCTTGTTTTTTCTGTTTCTTGCAGTAATGTGGACACAGAGAAATTGTGTGGTAAGTAGGATGATGGCTCGGAGGGCTTTCTCCCTTGAGGGGCTGCAGTGGCACCTGGTGCCTATCTCCCATGGGCAGATTGAGCAGTCAAGTGGCACTGGCAGTCCCTGTGTCTGACTCCCAGCACAGAGGGCATCTACACTTTTCCCAGGGAGATGGGACATTTTGTCCCTGGGGACAGGAAAGGACTTTTCATTTCAGTCCAGGTGGGAGTGTGACTCTGAAGAGGGACACAGATTTTCCCCTGGAGCATTGGGTTGTGTGTGGGAAACCAGGCATAAAGGTGGAGGCACTCAGAAATCTCACTGTGGTCTTCTCTCCTGCTCTAGATTATTTCTCAGCGTACCTTGGAGAATACAGGAATGTGCTCTCTGCCCTGGAGACTCTCAACACTGCAGTCCTGGCAGCCATGGACAAAACCAAGCTGGTAAGGATGGGATGGCAAGAGGCCAGTGAAACAGGTGGGGGCAGGACAGAGGCTGTAGTGCTTGCTCGGCACTTAGCTTAGGTGTCAGAGGCAGGAAACGTGGTACCTTCCAGATCAGCTGGAGCTGTGTGCTTTGGTTATTTGTGTGTGCAGTGAGCACTACAGAAGCACAGCCTGTAGCATGCTGGAAGGAGAAGAAAGGTAGGGCTAATGATTTTGTGTGCTGGAGACTTGGCTTCTTCCCTGTAGTATTCTGGCAGCAGTTGTTTCAGCAACACCTTGCAGACCTCTTGCAGGTCCCTGTCTGGAAACTCTGCTTCTGGGAGCCTTGCTGATGATGTTTTGTCGCTGAGCCACAGAAATGGGGCATGAAATGGGGACTGTGGGGCTGAGCCTGCTCAGGACTGTGCTTCCAGCCACAGAAGTTGTCTGGTGGAGGGGAGGAGCTACTGTGGCTGCTGCTGCAACTTTGGGAAACAGTGAGGCACCCGGTCCACTGGATATGGTGAAATTCATTGACTCCTGGTCTTATGCTGAGTTCGTGCCTGTGATGAACGCTCTCCTTCAGCTTATATTGATGGGAGGCTGACTGGAGGCTGCTATTTAGAGCAAGCAACCTCCTGCTTTGTGAGCTGCCCTGCCTCTGTGTTGGAGAACAGGGGACTGCAGTGCACAGTGTCACAGGCTAAATGCAGCTGCAAAAAAGCAGTGGCAAATACTGGAAGGGACCAGCAACACCAGCTGTGTGTCCTGGTGTAACCCTCATGGGTCATCTTCATGTGTTTCCCTCTTCCACTAGGCTTTGAGCTGGGGAAAGGGTGGGAGAGGGCAATGCTGCATCCCTGTTCTCAGGGCTCATGGAGACCTGTGGGAAATTTTGCACCACTGGAGGCTGGCGGAGCTGATCAAGGCTGAAACTCTCTGAGTCAGGGGAGGAGGACAGAGATTTCCTATATTATGTGTCTTTTTCTCACTTCTATTGAGTCAAACACCTCTAATGCCCCCATGGCTGAGGACAAAGAGCAGTTTGGCCAAATGTAACTTCATCCCAGAGCTTGAGGAAGGAGATCTTGGACTTGAGATAGGTCTCACCAGCTAAGCCACAGCATCTCTTGGTTAGAGTATAGTCCATCTCTATATAGTATAGTTCCTTACTTCTGCTGCCACAGGCCAGCTCACCCTTTCATCCTCCCTATTCTTAACTTGCAACTATGAATCAGCTCATGGAAACACAAGCCCACTTAATTATCAGAAAAATAGACAGAGAGCATGGGCTTCTTTAGCAAAACAAAAGTGAAGCCTGGGAGATGTGCTTGGCTCCATTATAGAATGCCAGGGCGATGAGCTACAGGAGTGACAGAGAGGAAAACCAAGAGCTCAGAGGGAATATGCCAAGGCTGTGGTTTGAATTGGTGCTGCTGAAAGCCACCGCTGTGGGGCAGGGTGGATCAGTGGTGTGTCTCAGCATCTGTCTCCTCACTGACAGCTTCCTCCATCCTGCATGTCCTGTGCACCGTTGACTGGATAAGCACTGGGATAAGGCCTAGGAAACAAGCCAGGTTTGTCCATCTCCCTGTGCAAGTGATTGTGTGTGTGGGCAGCAAACCTGCTCCTTGACTTTGTTACAGATCCACAGGTCCAGGAGGAATCCAGATCATCAGGGATTCCTGTGCTCCCATCCTTCCTTACTGGCTTGATAGAAACATGACAAGAAAAAGATGCCTTTTCCTGAAAATAGGGGTTTTCTCCATATTCTGTCATTCCCATATGTATTTATAAAATACAACACAACAGCTCTGCTGCACTGTACTAATGTAGCTTATCTAGTAGATAAACTTCACATTTGCAATAATAGCATCTTGGGGAAAAGGACTGTTTTTTTTACAGGGGACCTGTATGCTAAAATCTTTCATTCTGCAGTTTGTAGGCACTGCAGGGTTACCCATAAATATCTCTCTGAGCCTGGTGCTCTTCTCCTTTGGCAGGAATTATGCAGTCACCTTTCCATTCTGTTCTGACCTTAACTATCATTGTAAGAAATTAATAAAATCTCTCAAAAGGAGAATCTTGGCAACTTGGTGATTTTCATCTAGGTTAAGTGAATTGAAATATCAGTCAATGACGAAAAATTCTTGTTTCATGTTTGCTGCATTATTTCCTTCATAATTCCTTTCTAGAAGTCTTTTCTATGAGCAGAAAATGCTGTGCTGAGTGAGACAGAGAATGTTTGTATCGAGCCGCTGATTACAGAAGTCTTTGAACTGGGTAGTGCAACACCTCACAGGAGGATCTTGCTTGTTTATCCCAGAACAATAGTGCAAAGGGGCCCAGGCAGCTGGAAGGTGTGTTTTTCAATTGATTCCCTTTCCCCAGCATGAAATTTTCCAAGTTGATGCAGAAGGTTGAAACCACACTTGGGATCCTCTCGAGAGATGGCTATTTTCATCCTCTCTGGGGCACGTTGACCTGGGTGTGCTGTATTTGCTGAGGTGAGAGACAGGAGGCAGCTGGCTCATCCTAAAATACTGATGTGTCCATAGGGGATCTGTTTTGCTCTTGCAAGATGGACTGGAGGCTGCTGAGACCAGGGGGATGGGGTGCCCTCTGCATGACAAGCTTCAGAGTAGAATCCCCTCTTACCATGACTGATAGTTGGGTTTTGGGGATGCCAGCCCAAGCTGTTCATGTAAGGATTGTCCTGGGGTGAGCTACAGGACCCTGGGCAGGGTGAATGTGCCTCCCACAGCTCTGACACGAGGTCTGTGGGAGCAGCTCCACTCCTGCAATAGAATTCCATCCATCAACATCATCCATAGAGGACATCAGAATTAGGCCTTCCTCAAGATGGAAACTGGGAGGATGGGGAATGCTGGAGTGCTGTCTGGGCACCATGGCTTCTCCCAGTGCCTGGCCTGTTGAAAGGGAGAGGTGCAACTGGGGAGCAGCATCCACCCTCTGTGCAAGGGGAAGTGTCAATATGCCAAGGTGGCAGGGGCTGCAGCCTGCCCTGGCAGGGGGCTGAGGGGGATGGCAGTGGAGATGAGGAGCACACCTCCTCATCAAGCAGATCTATGGATGAGGAGCCTGCTTGCTGTGGGAAGTGTCTTCTGTGCAGAAAGAGAGGTGACAGTATTTGGATTTGGACCAACTCCTGCAATAAAATGGACCATGGCGAGCCATGTAGCAGATGAATAATGTATCCTTTCCTCTGCTCCAGTGGGTCCTTGGTCAGTTAGTGGTGTTTAACTTTCTTAGCCTTGTCCTGTGAGGGCTGGGGAGCCTGCAGCTCAGCCTCAGCAGAGGACAGCTGTGCCTCCACTAGACATGTCTCTGAGTATGGGCATCAGCCTTTCCTACTGTCTCTTTGCTCCCTGTCTCCCTCTTTGGGTACCTTGTATCTGTCCCCCAGGTTTTGGGGATGTGCAAAGACAAAACTTTCAATAGTTAAAGGGAAGCAAGTGAAAACTTCTGGTAAGTAGAGTGATTGGAGCAGGCTGAAGGGAATGGTGATGCCAAGAAAATACATGGCATGTGGAAAGCAATCAGGTTCTCAGCTGTAGCTGTTCACTGTACCCAGATTTTTTTTCTCAAGACGATCTATGGTCACAGCTGGTGAAGGAAGGAAGAAGAGTTTGTGGTACCTCTGTGTGTATCCAGGAACTTCCACGCCTCTCTGTGCATCTCAGATGTGCTTCTGGGGCATGGTGTGCATTCTGACCCCCTGTTTGAGTGTCTCTCAGGCCAGCTTGCCTTCTTGCACAGTGACCCTTCCTTCTCCCCAGGGTTTTTCTGTGCCCTGCTGGGACCTGCCTTTATATTCCCCCAGTATTAATTCTGGTGATGCATATCAGAGTGTGGAGGAAGGGACACACAGCCCCATGTTCCTGCTGGGTGCTCCTCCTGTGCTGTAGGGTCGATGGGCTGGGGCACACAGAGGCTGTCACTCAGGGTGACATAGAATCATAGAATAGTTTGGGTTGGAAGGGACCTTAAAGATCATCAAGTTCCAACCCCCCTGCCATAGGCAGGGACACCTCCCACTACATCAGGCTGCCCAGTGCCTTGTCCAGCCTGGTCTTGAACACCTCCAGAGAGGGGGCATCCACAACCTCTCTGGGCAACCTGTTCCAGTGCTTCACCACCCTCACTGTAAAGAATTTCTTTCTTATGTCTAGTCTAAATCTATCCCCCTCTAATTTATATCCATTGTTTCTAGTCCTCCCATCCGATATTATGTTAAAAATTCCTTCCCCTGCCTTTCTGTAGGACCCCCTCAGGTACTGANACTCCTTCAGCCTGTCCTCATAGGGCAATTGCTCCAGTCCCTTGACCATCTTCGTGACCCTCCTCTGGACCTGCTCCAACAGCTCAATGTCCTTCCTGTGTTGAGGGCTCCAGAACTGGACACAGTACTCCAGGTGTGGTCGCACCAGTGCTGAGTAGAGGGGCAAAATCACCTCTCTGGACCTGCTGGTCACACTTCTCCTGATGCAACCCAGGATTTGGTTGGCCTTCTTGGCTGCGAGTGCACACTGTTGGCTCATGTTGAGTTTGTCATCAACTGACACTCCCAAGTCTTTCTCTTTAGAGCTGTACTCAAGCCACTCTCCACCCAGTCTGTATTTGTGCTAGGGATTGCTTCGACCCAGGTGCAGGACCTTGCACTTGGCCTTGTTGAACTTCATGAGGTTAGCTTGGGCCCACCTCTCAAGCCTGTCAAGGTCCTTCTGGATGACATAGCGGCAGGCTGTGTGGTGGCCCTGAGTGGAAGCACAGATTTATCAGGGATCTCTACCTGTTGGAACAGAAGGGATTTGTGCTGTCTTCCTGAGGAGAAAGGGCATGAAACCAGCCTGCTGCTCTGTGGGGTGCTCCGTGGAGAGGTCTGCCTGTGCATGAGGGCACCTTGCATGCTCTCAACCCCTTCAGCCTTATCCCAAGAGCCCTGATGAGAGCAGAGCAGTGTGTATTGAACTGTTGGGTGCTGCAAGGGATGCTCTGCCTGCCTCAGAGCTCTCCTTGGAGCTGGAGTCTATTTCTACAAGTGGCCTTTGCCTAGGGTTTTGAGAGTGTCCATCCACATTTGTCTGCAGCTCCTGGGGGCTGTGGGTGCTGGGGTTGGGAGTCATGTGCTGCATTCCCTGTTGTGGCTTCACAGCTGTTCACCCAGAGGATGCTTTTGCCCTATGGTGTCATCCTTCCTATAGTATCTAAAAACTATACTGGAATCCACTACATTGTTTATTTAAGGGCTGACCCCTTCTAGATGTTGCTCTGCTCTCTCAGTGCGGAGCCGAAGGCATCTGACAGATTCTTCTCCCTTTCCTGCAGAGGTATGAGACCTCCTCCAAAATGGAACAGTTCCTGACGCGTTTCTTGCTGAGGGAAACCATGCACCAACTGCAGTCCCTGCAGACCTCGCTGGAGTGTGCTGTTGACACCGTGGAGGAGCAGGCGGGACGGGAAAGGTAATGGGATAGGATGTGCTGGTCCTCCCTCGCTCCCCACCAGCGCTCGTGGGGGAGTTGCAGCATGAGGCATATTCTCCTGGGAGAGAGACATCTGTGAGTAGGATCTGCCCTTTCCAAGCCCGCTGTGAAGCTGACCCATAAGGTGAACGACTTCAACCTTCTTTTTGCATTTTATTCTTCCAGGAAGGACGTGAAATCTGAGACCTCGGTTGGTCTGAGATCAGGGGGACGGTGGGGGCGCAGAGGGCAGAAGAACATCTGTCCATCTCCAACAGATCCCTACTCCGGGGTGCTAATGACAGGTATCTGCAGCCCAACCATCCCTTCATGGAGTAAATATGGGAGGTAGTATGGGGCAGTGACAGGCTTGCCTCTCATTGGGGAATGGAGCCTGGACCATGTCCTCCAGACGGCAGTTGGGACTTCTGTGGGGTGTTGTATGTATTGAGCAGTGGGTATGGTTTCAGGAGAAAAATCAGGTTTTTTGGTATAAATTAGAGGTTTAGAACTATTTGAATTTTTCTGGGTCCTGAGCAAAATTTGCAATTACCAAAGCGAAGTTTTTAGTTCATGTTTCTCTGCCTTTCCTTGTGCAGGTGTTAGTGTGGAAGACAACAGTGAGTGGATGGTGCAGATCAATAGGCTTCAGCAGCTTGTCGAGAAACTGGAGTGCAAGGTGTGTGGTGGAAGGGAGGTGGGCTGGGGGCTGTCCCACACCTTCGTGCCAACCAGGTCAGAATTGAAACCTCTCCTTTTGCCAACAGCCTTGGTGTTGGGTCCTGCCATAGTTACAGAGCTGGCTCATTCACCAAACCTTCCTGCTCATCCCTTGCAGTTTCCAAAGCACCCCTTCCTTCCTCCCCTCAGCTTTGCTGACCCTCCCTGGCTTCTCTGTGATCTGTGCTGGCATGTCAGACTGAGCCCCACAGGTGTGCACTTCACATCCCTCTTCTCCCCAAGATCCCCAGAGGAATGTTCTCAGAGTGGTACCTGTCTATCAGGTTGTGGGTTACTGACATGTTTGTCTTGTTGCAGAATTCTCCAGTAACAATTTTTCTCGTGGTGTTAAATGCAGAGCCCACGCCTGGAGCCACTGAAGGAAGAAGTGATATGCAAAGGAAGAGATGCAGTAAGTCTCTGCTGTTTGTTGTGTTTGGGTAACCTCATAGTTACCTCTCACACATCCTCACACAGCCCTGAAACTGGACTCACTGGATGAGCTGGTGTGTTTGGGGTGATGGGGAGTGTCCACTGCCTGGTGATTCAGCACAATGGGAGCCAGAGCTGTGAGCTGTACATGAAACCATCCACAGCTCAAATGCAACTCTGTCAGGTCCATGAAAGGCCTTGGCAGTGCCCACTGCCAGCCCACAGGACGGCAAATCTCTGCTTATGAGTGCCCAAATCCTCCAGGTTTGCTCTGGGCACAGCCTCAGTGGAGGGGTTCTGAGGTGCCTTTCTATGGGAGGAAGGACACAAGGAACACCAGGACTCCACCAAGGGCAAGTGGAGCATCTCCTGTTGGTGAGGTTCTCATTGTGAAGACAACTTGGGAAGAAGCCACTTTATGCTAGTGCTGTCCCCACTACTGTGGTCCCAGCTTATTCTTGTGGCTTTTGCTGCGGTGCTATGCTTGTTTGGCACTGCCTGGTCCCACAGCAGGATGGGAGCAGGGAGGGCAGAAGGAGTAGGTTAGTCCCTGATGCCTTCTGCTTTCCCTTCACAGCATATCCTGGTGGCAAAGAGGCAGATTTCAGTGGCGACGAGTGGCATTGAGGAATTTCACCGCGTGTTCAGGTCCTACATGGAAGTCACCGCTAGGCAGAGCAGCTGCCTGCAGTAAGTGTGCCAGGCAGTGGGGTTATCTGTGCTGTAGTTTGCCCAGAAATGGGGAAAAAAGGGAGTTTTGTGGAGTATTTTGTGTGCTGAAAAATGCATGGGTGAGCTCAGCACACAGGTGTTGTAGAGAGGACAGGATGGTGTCACAGCAGCAGCAGTGTCTGTCTCAGTCCTGTGTCCAGGTGCAGGGACTGCCAGAAGGAACTGCTTGTCAGTGTCTGGGCAAGCACACACAGGTGGATGCATTTCTCCAGTACTGAAAGACTTGAGACTAGGCAGGAAAAGTCAAGGGAAGAGTTGATGGCAGAACATTGCTTTATGTGCTGCTGGTGGGAAGCAGCCATGGGCACCTGCAGGTAACCTCTGCTCTGGAGCTCCAAATAGCGCTGAGGATGGAACCCAGCTCCAACTTCAGTGACATGTCACTGCCAGTGTGTCCCTGGGGACTGCACAGCTGCTCTTGGGGAGGCACTTTCCTTCTCCCACAGAGGATTTCATGCTGATTTCATGTTTGTGCTGTTCCCATTTAAAGCGTGATTTTTTTTCAACTCTTTGGTTACAAACAGCACAAAACCCTGTTTCCAGTACAAACAAAAGGAAGATGTGTTTTGACACAGGTCGGAGAAAATGGTAATTTTTTTTCCTTTGGAATTGTTGGGCTTCTCTGGCCAGACAATATTGGTGTAAACAGGTGGGTAGCACTGCAGGGGCAGATTGTCTGTGTGAGTGGAAAGCTGGAACGAAGTGTAGGGAGACTCCACTCTCCTGGTTCACTCCAGGGAAGTGCAGAGTGTATTGTGGCGCCCACACAGAGGGATTTGGCCTCTGAGCTCTCCCCTTGGGCTCGCTTCCTTTCTGCTGCCATAGCAGCAGCTGGAGGAAACATTCCTCCTCAGCTGGAATTCCTGATGCTGCAGCCAAGTGCAGATGGTTCCCTGCACCCTGGGCCTCATTGTGGGGGGAGCAGCAAGCTGTGAGTCGATGTTGATCCTTGCACTTGTGCCTTGGTTTCTCTCCTTGTAGGGGATGTGGGGTGACACCCACATACTTGGGAGTGTGGGAAGGATGCACTCCTGTGTTAGGGCACGTGCTGCAGTGCTAGGGACGTGCTGGGAAATACTTTCAATGAAATGCTGACCCCCCACTGGTTTCTGGGCAGCAGCAAGGAACAGTTTAACATCTGTAAAGCTGCACTGCTGCCTGGCTGCTGGAATGGTGAACCTGACGGATTTGAGTTCAAGATCCCCATGAGACATGTGCCAGGCCTGGTAGCCACAAACTGTGGCTATAGCCAGAGTGCCCCTCGTGGCCAGGCTCGTACAGACCTGTCCCTCTCCCTCCCAGGCCTGGTGGGACTGAGGAGGCCAGGTCCCATCTCAAGGTCACTCCTGTGCCCACAGTGTGTCTGCCTGCAAGCTGATGGACGAGGCCTGCTTCATCCTCTACGAGTTCTGGCAGGACGCGACTTCGTGGAGGAGGTTGGATCCTTTCCTTGTGTGGGGTTGGATCTGTGTTCTTCAGGTGGGGGAGGCTGAAAGGGGTTTTCTGTTGGGGCTCCACCAGGGACCCCACTGCTCCTCCTTGTGCAGCCTGTCCCACTGCTCAGCCCAGCATGTCCCCGGGCTGCCAGGGGACAGAGGCAAGAGAGTGGCTGTGGGAGTCCAAAAGCAGTGCTGACCCTGCAGCGCAGGCAGAGATCTCAGTGCACTCTTGCAGCTGTGAGGCTGCACCTTCCTGACAAGGCACCCTGTTCCACAGCCACTTGCAGTCCAGCTGCAGCAAGACATTTCAGCGATCCATCATCAGCTTGCTGGAGTCCCCGGAGCTGCTGACAACCATGCTCTTTCCAGGTGAGGAGTGGCCATGGGATACCTCCTGTCCCACACTGCTGCTCTGGGTGCTGTGCAGAGAACAGGAGCAGTGCAGGGAAGAGGTGCTTTGGGCATGTTCCAGGGCAGACAATGGGATGGGGAGTCTCTTGAACTGTTTTTTTCACACTAGAGGCCTGCAGCGTTGTAGGGATGCTCTGAGCTGTGGGGAGCAAGCTCTGCAGCTCAGCCCTGTCTGGAATGCACCCCCTGCCTCATTTTACTTCCCCTCAGCCCTGAACATTCTCTCCAAACTCTGTGTCAACTCCAATCACTCCATCCCAGCTTCATTTTACATCTCAGGTGCTGAGACAAGGGAGGGACCAGCTCGGGGAAAATGCAGATTTACCTGTGGTACCAGTAGAAATCTGACAGAGACCTGGGGAACTGGGAGAGCTTGGTGGTGGATAAGCCCAAATTGTTGTAGTTTGCTGTCACTCTGGGGTCTTGGATGAATTTGGACTGCCATGCTAGCAGTGCTGTACCACTGTTCCCACTAATCACACTCTCAGTGCTCCCCTGCTGCCTCTCAGGGTTGTGCCAGGCTGAGCTCCCCACCATGGGGCAGTGCATTCTGGGTGCTGAGGACCTGCAGAAAAGTCTCAGGGTCCCTCTGTACAGGGTCCTCCCCTCTTAACCCTTCTTTAACAGTGACTGCAGATCCCCTGACCTCTTCCCCTCTCTCCTCACAGCCTCCTGGTGGATCATGAACAACTGAGGCAGTGCAGCCACACCCAGGATGCCGGCAGCATGCGAAAGGATGAGGACACAGCCATCACCTCCCCTCGCCTTTGTCACCTCCCTGTCCCTGCTCTGTGGCAGGGGCTCCCTGCCCACACTCCTTTTTGTCCTTTTCATGTTTATTTATTACTCCTCCCACAAAAGTCTCCATCCTGCCCCCAGGAGAGCCGCACACCTCCAGCTGGCTGGGTTTGGGGGAGGGAGCCTGCTCTGCCTCAGCAGGAGGATAAAGCCTGACCCAGCTTGGTGTGGGACCCAACCTCCCAGCATGCAATTACCTACCTAGTTATTGATAAGTGCCCTGGACAAAGCTGTGCTTTGCTGTGACTGGAGGTGGCCCTAGCTCTGGCATGTGTACCCCCACCAGAGCTCTGTCGAGCCATGAGTCAGGAATGAGCTTGGGGGCAGAAGGGAAGAGGTAAGGAGGAGGCCACATTTTGGGTAGACAGGGCTGGGCACGCAGGGTGGGCGCAGGGCAAGACTGATGGGCACAGGGTTTAGGATGCTGGATCTACCAGCTCAGCTGTCTGCATGGAACACCAGTGGCATCTCCAGACCAGTGTGTGTTTGTGGGGTGTTTGGCTCCCTGTTTTGGATTTCATAACCATTGGACTGGTGTTTGGAGACTGACTTCCTTAGATTGGGTAAGTTGTGCCTTGTGGGCCCCCACAGGCTGCTCCTTGCTCAGTATAAGGGAATAAGCTCAGAAAAAAAAATAACATCTTTAAACAGAATCCAAGACTGTCCCCAGGGAAACTTGTGTGTCATCCCTGCAGCTCCCCTGGCCAAGGCCTGGGTCTGGCAGCATCCCCCAGACTACCAGTGCTGCCCAGACTCCTGCTGCTGCTGTGGTAGGCTAGGGGAGCAGGGTGAGGAATATAGTCCTTTTATTGACTATCTTCAAGTAGAGCAAACTAAATACATCTGTAACAGTTCAGGCTGCTTTATAGAGTACATTAAATAAGTTATGCACAAGAATGAAATAACAAATTTCTATTAGCGGAGTTCAATGTCAAAAAAAATAGAAACCTCACCCCAAGGTTCTGCCCACAGCCAAATTCACATTTGTCATCCCAGGGCAAGAAAAAAGGAGAAGTGATCATTCCAATTGTGACCATTAGTATTTCATTCATTTACAGTGGGGTTAATTTTTAATACACAGCTATCAAAGTGGCATGAGAATTATGGAAGACAATCTATTTACAATTGATTTCTCCCAGCGCTGCTCTGCTTTCAGGGCTGTTGGTCCCCCACTGGTCCATGGTGGCTGCTCAGGGCTGCTGTTACCACCAGGGACGGCCCCACGTGGCCTGAGTCACCCACTGTGCTTTGTTGGGGCAGAAATGTCTTTGCCCCATGGGAGCAGATTGCCAGGACAAAGACTCTGATGCTGTGGAGCCATCCTCCTCTTCCTCCACACCACAGCCTTAGACTCAACCCACTCTTTTAAGCCAGTTCTCAGCACCTTTGTGCTGGAGCTGCTGCAGTCTTGCTGCTGCTCCTGCAGCTGAAGGTGATGCCAGTGTCATCCCAGCAGTGCAGCATGGCCCTGCTCAGCTCTCCCTGCCCATGTCCATGGGCTCTTGGGTACTGCTGAGCTGTCTTGAACCACGCAACTTTATGGCTTTTTTTTGCGTAAGACCCTCAAAGACACAGGATTCTCTCCCCTCAAAGATGCTGAGTTATCCCTGGGCAGCCAGTGCTGCAGCCTCAATGATGAATCCTTACATCTCTGTTATTTGCCTCCAATTGAAAAAGTGAGAAAAAATAATTTGAGAATGACTTGCCTCACTGGGCTCCAGCACAAAACCAGTCACAGCCAAGTGGCTTTGCTGAATTGTGGCTGTTCCAGAGCCCATTTATGTGGAGACTGAAGCATCTCCCACAGGATGCATGGACTGGTGTCAAGCTCTGCCTGCTCTGAATCCTTCTTGGCCCCTGCAGGTGCTTGCTGGGCAGTGCATATCTCTAGGCTGAGACTGGCTGACCCCAGAATCCTCACAGGACCTCATGTTCCCAGGTTTGGGCCAAGCTGTGATGGCCAGATGAGGTGGTGATGGGCATTGCTGGGACTGGAGCAGCCCCACAGACCTGCCTGGGGAAGGGGGAGGAGGCCTTTAAGAACCCAGGTAAGACACCAAGTCCTGCATTTATTTTAATAGTTTGGCCAATGTGTGTAGAGAAAAGAGATTATAAACAGCCCTCCACAATCATCTGAGGATCTCTCTAATTAAAATCAACAGCAGCAACTCTCAAATCAACCACTTCCATGGAGGGCAGAAACCCCCCCTTGCTCTTTGCAGACCAAGTCCATCCTCCTGCCCCCTTTCTATTTGCCCTGCAGCCTTCCTCCAAGCACAGCTCCCACAGGGAATAACACACAACTTTTTGTCCTGGTGCAGAAGGGAATGAAAAAATGGCCATCCAGAAGGGACCATCTGTACTTCCCTGCTACTGGTATTTGCTTCAGAGTAGACAACTCCTCTCTTCTCTCCCTGCACCCACCAGCTGCCAATCTGTGTGAGGGAGAAGGGAAGGGGCTTGGCTTCTGCCACAGCAGTAGCGGACAAGAAGTTCCTGCTGGGACTCCAGGCTGTGCATAGCAACAACTGGCCACCGGCACAGCCAGGGAGACACTGCTGCCCCGGAGCAGGGGAAAAAATAGATGCATATTATGGAAGAGAGAGAGAACTGAAGGATGAAGAGGCAGTTTAGACACCTTGGGAAGGGAGCTTGAGCACATCCCTGTGAGGACCAGGCTCAGCATCTCCTGTGTGCACTCCCCAGTGAGTCTGACCTCCTCCAGGTCCCAAATGATGTTCCTGTAGCCCCCAGAGGAAGGTGGGGAGGAGGCATGGCCGGCATTAGTTCTTCACGGGCCAGCAAAGGAAAAAGGCAAAAAACAGGAGTGTCAGCAAGATGGGTCAAATGTCTCAAGTGAAACAAGTCACTGCAGTTGGAATTTTGTTTGGCTTAAAAAAAACCCACGGGGAAATTAATCAAATGAACTAAAACTTGCCCTTTAGAGTCCGTTTGTCTCTACTGCAGTCACAGAGGCTGGGGTGGAGGAACGAGAGGTGGTTGCTGAGGTCTTGTCAAGGGCCGGGCTGGGGACGCCGTCCAGGGTCTTTGTGGCTGCTCGGCCTGAGGGCAGGGCCAGGGGCTTGCTCTGGCTGTGCAGACCTTGGCCGCAGATGCGGTGATGCCTCTCCCAGTCCTTGTGCTGGCAGAAGGAGCCGCAGTACCGGGCAATGTTGCAGCCGCTGCAGGTCTCACTGGCTTTACGACCGCAGTTCCAGCAGCTCTGCAAGCACAAAGACATCGCTCTGTACAACAGGTCTCGTTTCCAGGAGCTGAGGATGGTGCCGCCTGAGGGGACGGACCATTCAGCCCCTCTGTCCCAGATCTACTCATATTAAAATGAGCAACCAATCCATGAGCACCTGCCTGCTCTCTGCCCAGAGGACTAACCCTGACTTCTCTGCTCTGCCCAAAACTGCCTGCCAGACCGCAGTATTCACATCCTCCCCCGCCTGAATCCACCCAAATGACTGAGAAAACAGCAGGCACAGACTGAAAAATATAGTGCAGATGCTGCTGTTTGCTAGCTTCATTTCCTGTTTTAAGCAGCCCTGTTTTGGTACATCTCCCAGCAGGGATTAAAGGCATTGCTGGCTTTGCACCTTGCCTTGCTGCACAAGAGGTCAGAGTGGGCTAATTTGGAAAAGAAAAAAGCTCCCTGGGAAGCTCCCTGGCCAGGTAGAAACAGTGCCAGAGCCCAGCTTCAATCTGGGAGAGGAGCAGAGGCCCCTCCAGTCCTCAAAGAGGCATCAGCTGGTGGCTCAGGTTTGGCACCGAGACAAGGGACTGGCACCAGGTGCTGCAGCAGCAGCTGCTCCAAGGAGGGGAATGGGCAGAACCAGCCTTCACACAGCCCAACTGGTGCCTTGGCCACGGTGTACTGGAGAGGATGGGTTCAGAGCTGGGGGAAGCAGCCTCTGGTGGGGCCTGCCCAGCTCTCACCCTGCTGACAGGCACATCTTGTTGGCCACCCCTCTGACATGGCCAGCAACCAGCTGTGGAAGCAGGAGAGCAGACAGTGGGAGAAGGATGGGACAGCCCTGAGGGGAAGAGCAGCGAGATCCCCTGCTCTAAGAGTCTGCACCAGAGCCAATGACTTAGGGTCTGTCAGTGAAGTGCCAAATCCAGACAGTGGGACAAGTGACTCCAGAGCCAGAGCCTCCCCAAGGCTTTTTCTGAGAGAATCAGGACTGGCAGACAAAATAACCCCCCAGTGCAGCCTGCAGTAACACCTGGCAAATTGGGTCACTGGTTTACAGCTGTTTGTACTTCAGGTGGCATTTTTAAGTCATGTTTCAAAGGTTGCACAGGTGACAACTTCTCAAGCTGTCCCTTAGATGTACCCCAGGTGCTGGGGTGGCTCTGGTAGAAGGATGCTGGGCTGCTCCTGAGGCCCTTCACCACTCACCAGAACCACCAGGGAAGGAGGACACTTCTCTGGAATTCCCCTATGGAGAAATCATCACTTATTTATTCCATGGTTTCCTGAGCAGTTCCACCCACTCCCATCACGAGTTTACCAACTCGTACCATGGTCCTTCAGCCATTTCATCAGGAAATAGCACAGACATTCCTTGTAATGCCACCAAGTATTTACAGGGTTCCTGCTGTGTACAGGGACCCCAGACCTTCCCAAGCCCTGTGCCAGCCTGAACCCAAACCCTACAGGAGATGGCAGAGATGGGCTGCTCACACAGTCCCAGTGGACATTAACTCCACATTCCCATCAGATTTTTACTTGGCAGCAAAAAAGACTCTGCTCTTGCATAGAAATTAAAACCAGAAGTAAATCACATGTGGATTGGATGTGATGGTACTGGAATCAGCCATGGAATTGTCTGGTCCAGGCCAGCCCAGATCTACAAAGCCTAACCATGAGCTGCTGGCTAATAAAAAGTAACAGCAATTAATGACTGAAGGAGTAGAGGGAAATTCCCTCAGACACCCATTCAGGTGTCATTCACAAAAGTTACCCCTCTCCAACATGCAAATGTCTCATTAACTCATATGAGTTCAGTAACTTAACGAGGCTGATTCTCCTGCCAATATAAAGCAAAAAGGGTTTTTAGGGTATTCATGTAGCCTTTTAGTTACTGAAGGGACAGAGATTTTTAAAAGGGGAAATGGACAGTTTCTGAGTCTCATGGGGCAGGACCTGGAGACTGGTCACTCTTTGGAAGTCCCTTCCTGGGACATCCCCTGGCACCTCACCTCTGTTGACTCCTCCTGTTCATTTATCACTAAGAAAGCATCCTCAGTGGCCTGGCGTTTGGCATCTGCAATGGTCTGCTCCATCCGAGCCCTCTCAGAGGCGATCATCTCAAATGCCTTCTGCTCTGCCTCTGCCACCGCCTTCTGCACCTCCGACATGGCCTGGCGCTTCACCTCATTCACAGCTTCTTCTGGAAGGAAAGAGCAGCTTCACCCATCTGCCCCAGGAGTGGGGGAGATGACAGAGATGTCAGGTTGCAGTGACATGGGATCCACAGTGGGCATGCCCACAGGCAGACTCGACATAAGAAAGAAATTTTTTACAGTGAGGGTGGTGAAGCACTGGAACAGGTTGCCCAGAGAGGTTGTGGATGCCCCCTCTCTGGAGGTGTTCAAGACCAGGCTGGACATGGCACTGAGCAGCCTGATCTAGTGGGAGGTGTCCCTGCCTATGGCAGGGGGGTTGGAACTCGATCTTTAAGGTCCCTTCCAACCCAAACTATTCTATGATTCTATGAAGGGACAGCACCAGCCCCATGCCCACAGCTGGAACAGTGGGGCCAGCCTGAGCTCTTCAGGCTGCCACTGGATAGAATGAGCTGAGCCTGTGGGCAGCTGGATGAGTGCATCCCAGGGCTCTCCTGACACTGGGCTCCTCCAGTTCCTGTGCAAAAAGTCTACAGCATCTGCATTTCCCTCGACAGGCCTGGCAGAAGCCCTGGATGAAGTCACCAGCAAACACTCACCAGCTTTTTTCCATATCTCATCGGTGACGTAGCCTGTTCCCGTGCGGCTGCTGAACTCCCGCAGTGAATCTGTTGGAATAAGGGAAACAGGGAGAGGTTGGCAGAGCCTTGTCCCACCCAACCACTGCTGCAGTGCCCAGCAAGTGCCTACTGATATCACAGGGCATCACAAGGCAGGGTGGAATTAACCAGCTAAAACAGAAAGTAGAGGATTCCTTCAGTTAAAGCCATTCATCAAAGACTCAGATGACAAATGCCAGCATTTAGCTAGCACACTGCATTTACTGATAACACTGTACAACCCACTTCCTTCTCCTGGTACTCTCTGACAACCGGCAGTGCTTCTAAACACTTGCCATCAAACATCCGCACTGCCCAACAGCTTCCAGTGTCAGTCAATATGCATGTCCTGAAGTTTAAAATAAAGCCAGAACTTTCCACCAGTTTGGATGGACAAACCATCCTTCCAGACCATTCTTGGAAAGAGATAGATCCACCCCCAGCACCCTGAGCCTGCCAAGATGGAAGGAGATAGACAAGGCAGGACCTAAACACAGGCTGCAGTGGCACAGGGAAGCTTTCAGAAGCTCTGCATTCTCTCTGCTCTCCATTTTTTAAAGTCTCCAGAGTTTCTGAAGGGTCAGACCAAAACTGATTAATGTTAAAGGCGAATGGGAGACCCAAGGCACTGGAGGATAGGGAGAGGGTGCTCAGCCAGACCTGAGGATACTCCTAGGAGCTAAACTGTGCCTTCCCCTGACAGCAATGGAGCTTGAAAACCAGCCCTGAGTTTCATGGACGGAGAAAGCATCGATAACTTTCCCAATAAATAAATAAAAATATATCATCTTTAACATGGGGCTGAGTATATTGGTCATGTTATGCTAAAATCTAGAGAGCTAAAGGGTGGCTGCCCTCCTTGGGCTATGGGCTCACTGCACACTGCCCTGCACCTCCAGCAGTTCTGAGAAACTTGGATGACTATATTCTATTTCAGTTCTTTCTGCTTCTGTCTTTGGCATTGTTTCCTCAGGAAATACTCACTCACACTGTCTGAGAGCTATCAAAACTTGTTTGGTCACAGCTGAATCTCAGCTGGGCTAATTGGGATGGTTTTTACGACCTGCAGGAGGATTCACTCTTTATTTTATATACAAACGAGTTAAATGTATACAAATTGAGATGTTTAATTAGAAAATGTTCACTTTCCTTGCTGAATTATTAGAGTCTTAATTTCAACGTTTAATTTGCAGCAAATTTATTTGAATGGAAATTAAAATTGCATGCAAATCACAGAATCACAGAATACTAGGGATTGGAAGGGACCTCAAGAGATCATCTCGTCCAGTCCCCCTGCCAGAGCCTGTAGATGCTTGGCAGGAAACTACTAGTAAATGCATAAACCTGGCATTTTGGACTTGTTTTTTTTGTAAAGAGTCTAAACCTCTCCATCCTGAAATGGAAAACGGAGTCAGCTTTAATAAAGCTAAGTCAAATGAATAACTCAGGTAGTCGCTCTTAGACTTTGAACAGACTCTGTTATTTTCAGCTTCAGCAAGACCCTGACATTACAAATCCTTCGGGTGAGATGGGCTGGGAGGAGCAAGGGGTGGAACTGACCATTTCTCCTGCCTTTTCACTCCCCCATTTTCTCGGCTCAGCAGCAGGAATGGCTCTGTGACAGAGAATATGCCCCTCTTCTGGCAAGAGAAGGTGCCACTGCTGCCCAAAGGTGCTCTCAGCAACTGCTGCTTCCAGGAGCTCCGCCAGCTCCTGTCCCACTACTCATCTCTCCTCAAGGCTTTGAGAACATTAATGGGCTGTTAAGTATTTTAATTTGAATATATTATCATTACTTTGTGCCTAATATAACTTCATGGTGATTAGACATGAAGATATTAGATATTATATTATATTGTATTATATTATTATTAGATATAAGAAAGAAATTCTTTACAGTGAGGGTGGTGAAACACTGGAACAGGCTGCCCAGAGAGGTTGTGGAGGTGTTTAAGGCCAGGCTGGACAAGGCACTGAGCAGCCTGATCTAGTGGGAGGTGTCCCTGCCCATGGTTCCATCAAGTTGGAACTTGATGATCTTTAAAGTCCCTTCCAACTCAAACTATTCTATGATGCTATAAAGAGGTACTGCTCCCTTACTCCTCCCCACTTACCACTGCCAATGGAGTCAGAGCTGCTGGGGCTGTGCTGTCGGGAGAGGAGGTCTCCCCCCGCCTTGCGCGGCTCCACCGTCTCGCTGCAGCGTCTCTTCCAGTAGTTGAGCTCCTCCCGGTCAGCCTCCTGGCAGCGCCGCAACACGGACATGGAGCGACGCGTCTTCTCCACCATCTCCATGATGCAATTCAGTGCCTGCAGCCAGGAAAGGGGTTCTCAGCCTCACTGCACACTCGGGTGTTCATCTCCCCTGCTCCTCCTGAGAGGTACCGCAGGGATCATACCAGGAATAGGAAACACCAGGGCATTTCACAGGAGCAGTATTGGGCTGTAAGATCAGGATGTATCCACATGTGCGATGGCGATGCTAAACAGCACCCAAAGGAGGTGATGACACCCACACAGAATGTGTTGAGTTGGAAGGAATCTTTAAAGGCCATCTAGTCCAACCCCCCTGCAGTGACCAAGGACACCTTCCTCTAGATCAGGTTGCTCAGAGCCTCTAGATCAGGTTGCTCAGGGGCCTTTGTCACTGTAGGATGTTTAGAGCCAAGATTCTAAAGGTGAAGGTGAAAAAAACATCCCCTTCTGATAGAAACAGGGTGTCCACGCAAGGTCTGGCCCCAATACCATTGCCAGCTCTCCAGAGAGAGCCACATTCAGATCTCACAGCCCCTCTGCTGCCCAGCCCAGGATCTCACTGGATCTCACTGTGTGACCAAAGCTAAGTTGCGATCTCATCTCTTTGGGTGAAACACACAGTGAAGTTTTTGGATAAAAAGCCTTGCTCGAAAGGGAAAAACAACCTGCAGAAAGTCTGCCAGGAGTACCAAGTCTTCCTGGTTGCACCTTAGCAAGGCCCATAAAAGACTGGCAGGCCAGGAAAGAAAAAGAATTTAAAAGAATTTAAAATATTATGATGAGGTTGTTTATTCTGTAAACTCTACATCCTCGCTGCACACAGCACATCCACACGCCTGTCACTCCAGTGCTAGCCTGGGCTGCTGCAGGAAAGACTTATGTAGGGTTGGGCTGCTCAGTCAGCGTATGGCCGTGCTCTGCAGGAGCAGCACCTCAACTTGACACTTTGTCCAGAGTGATTTTGGCTTCCACTGACCATGTGCAGAGAAAACCTGCCAGGAAAGTGCTACTGCTCCTGCTCCTACCTGCCCTCCCCAGCATCCACCTTCATGTGGTGGCCCGTTCCTCTACAAACCACTAGAAAAGAAAAAAACAAGCTGGAGCAGACAGAGCACTGGGTTGCTGTGTCCCACAGAACCTCCCACATCTCCTGCCACTCCTTACATGATCGAGATGCTTCCACTCATCAGCCCACTCTCTCTCTGTTAAGCGATGATCCACCAGCTCGTCCTGGTATCCTCCATTTAAACCTGCAACAAAGCACATCCAGAAAAGAGATGAGATGGACCAAGTGCTCCCAGAGCTAGAGAGATGTGGTCCAAAGCAATAATAAATAATAATTTCCAGCTGGGATTTTAAAACACATTTCAAGGATGTGGGCCTACAGGGGAACTTCCACAGTGGTACTTTAACGATTGTCTGTGTCACTCAGATCCAGTGCTACCCACTCCCAGCTCTGGATCTGAGCTGCCTGGAGAGCTGGCTCCTTCTTCCACACCCACAGAACTTTAGAGATTGGGATTCAGGCTGCCCTGTTAGAAACTTAGCATGCACCTCCCACACCCCACCCTTGCACAGGGCAAGGGGGTCAGGTTCTGGTCTCCTGCTTTAGAGATTTTAGGAAAGCTTCTATTTCCCTGCCTTCTGGGTTGGCTGGACTCAACTCAAACAGCAGGTCCTCCTCTTTATCAGCTTCAGGTTTTTCATGAATACAGGGAAATCCAAACTCTTGTTTTTAACCTCCCACATTTCCTGCATTCCCTGCAAAAGCTTTGCTGAGGAGGTGCCCAGCATTACACAGCTCTAGGTGCCAGTAGTCAAGCAGGGACCACTGCCAAAGCTCTACTGCCAGACCTCACAGCTCCCATGACTAAATGTCCTCCAGGTTTCCTCACCAAGCCCGCCGTGCCTGTCCCGAATCTCCCTGTGCTCCAACATCTTGCTGGGGTCCCTGTAGAGGTGGGAGGTGGTGATATCTTCCAAGGTGTAGTGCTGGAGGGGTGGAGGGGTGGGGTGGAACTGCCCACCGGGGTTCATCAGGGGAATGGCGAGGGCCGGGCTGTGCCGGGGTGCGGGGCTGATGGTGCAAACCCTCTTGGCTGGAGGCTCTGCTGGCAGTGGTTCTCTCTCAAAGTTATCTTCCCTTCTATAAAGACACCAGCAGATAGAGGTGTGAGTTAGCACTGCACAAGCAAACTCGGAAAGGATCAGATGGAGAATTTGAAGCAGCAGAGATTGGGCTGTGATGATTTTACCAAGGCGTAAAAGCAGGGACTTAAACCAAACATCCTTGATTTGGGAACAAAGCCATGCAATGACACTGTTACAGAGAAAGTTCAAGATGCCTGAATACTGTGATTCATCTTTATGAGCATGATCAAATGAAACATTTTGCAGTTTTCATAAGTTTGAGGCATGCTCCACATAATGACATCAAAACTTTAACTTGGAGTAGAAAGTAGTGAAATTGAACTGCATTCTTCCCAGCCCTGACAGTGCCTCTGCCCTGCTTGCTGCTTGGGAAATGGCTTCTCTCTCCAGCTCCAACTTTACAGTGCTACCCAGCAACTTCTCAGGACAGAATGTGCCTAAAGGAGGATCCCAACCTGAACTCACGGCACAGGAGGAGCAATCATGGAGTGGTTTGCATTAGAAGAGACCTTTAAAGCCCATCCAGTGCCACCCCTAGCCCTGGGCAGAGACACGAGCTTGCTCCAAGCCCCATCCAAGCCCCATCCAACCTGCCCTTGAACTCCTCCACATCTTCTCTGGGCAACCTGGGCCAGGGGCTCGCCCCCCTCACAGCAAAGAGTTTCTGCCTGAGATCTTACCTCAAACTCTCCTTCTGCAGTGTCTGACTGTCCCCCTTATGCCATGGCTGCCCTCCCTGCTCCAGAGTCCTTCCCCAGCTTTCCCGGACCTCCTTTAGGGACTGGAAGGGGCTCTAAGGTCTTTTTGCAACCTTCTCTTCTCCAGGGTGAACCCCCACAGCTCTCTCAGCTGTCCCTCACAGCAGAGAGGCTCTGGCCCTCCCAGCATCTCTGAGGCCTCCTCTGGCTCCACTCCAACAGCTCTGTGTCTTTCTGCTGTTGGTGCCCCAGAACTGGAAGCACCTGCAAGGGGGATCTCACAGAGTGGGGCAGAGGGGTAGAATATCCCTCCTTATCCTGTTGCCCACACTTCAGTGTCTTACTAACAGCCACAATAGTTGCTGTGAGTGGTAATATCCTACAGTTCAGTCCTGGATGCTGCTTGAATCTTTGACAGCAGTAAAGCTGAAATGAAAGTCATGACTTTCAGAACTATGCAGCAGGTTGAAGCCTGGTTTTACCTGTCTGGACTGTGCCTCTTCCCATTCCCATTCACCTCGATCAGCAGCTCAGAGGAGTCGGCAGGAGACGTGGTGTTGGTGTTGAGCAGGATGTGCTCATGCTGAGCCAGGTACTGGGAGGGCGTCTGCTTGGCAGCGCGGGCACAGTGCAGCAGCTCCCTCTGCAGCAGCGGCAGGTTGGCCTGTGAAACAAGAGTGCATCTAGCTCAGGCAGGAGCTTCCAGCAGGATTTCTGTACCTACAATCCCTCAGAGCAATAACACAGCCTATAGTCTCCACATGGATCCTCTAGCTCCTGGAGTCTGTGCTGGCAGGTTGTATTTTCTGTATTTTCTCAAGAGCTGAGGACAGCCTGGACATAAGTGCACCCAAATCCCACGTGTGGCAGGAAGCACCCCATGCTCCCAGCATCCAAACACAGTCCATATGCAAACACTTCAAATATTTTACATCTGGACACTTGCAAATAAATTATAGGATCAGAAGCTGTTTAGTGGAGCCTGGTTTGTCTCCTTTATTCCTAACACATAAACAGACATATCAGGCACTAGTTATAACATTAGCTTTCCACATGCCATTCCCACATGGCCACCATTATGGTCTTAACATAACACAACACCTGTGACAGCTGAAATGAGAGTGCTCCCTGCAGTGAGAGGCTGCCAACAGCACAGACCAGCACAGGCAGTCTCACCAGCCCCCCCTCACCTTCAGAAAGGGGATCACAAACGGCCGGAGGGGAAAGTTTGTCGCCTCTTGCAGCTTGCAGTGAAATTCCTCAATGGTCACCGTTGAGTTCTGGGAAAAGAAATTAAGAAACAAAATGACATTTTGTTCTAATTTTTAGACATGTGGGACATTTCTCCAAATGAACAGAACTGGAAGGGAGAGACTGCATCTGCCACCATAGGACTGACAATATTTGCATTTGATTCTGCCATTGGAGCCAAAGAGATTCAACTAACGAAATAGAAATGCTGCAGCAGGTGATGGTGATGAAGGCTGTGTTGAGTCAGGTGCTACCTGGATGAGCACCCTCCCAGTCCAGCCCAGCTCCAGGAGGCAGCAGGACCCAGTTAGCACCTCCTGTACCCTGGCCTGGAGCAAGCTGTGGGGAGCCAGTCAACCATTCTGGCTGCTCAGAGCACCACACGTTCCTCTCCTCCTTTCTCCCTTTCACTTTACCTCATGTAACCCATTCACCATCCACAAAAGTCATCACCAGCCCACTGCCTGCTCCACAACCTCGCTCTTTCCATGGCCCATCTTTGCATTCCCTGTGCCTGTTTAGGCCCTCTGGGACAAGCAGCATCACAGAAAATGTTCAGCCTGCAGCAATTACCACATGCAGTGGTGAGAAGAGAGCCAGAGGAACCTGGGCAGCTTAGCTTTTCCTTTTCATCCCCAGAAATACACATTAACAGTGTTTTGCACTCCAGCCCTGAGGCCATGGCCCTAGTGGTTCTGCCCATGAAAGTCTTGGAAGCAGAAGTGCTGCAGGCTGCCTGCAGTCTGCCTGCTGTTACTGCCCCATCAGGGACCTGGCAAAGAGCAGCATCCAGCTGAGGAGTAGGGCAGGGCCAGCAGGGTGCTACAGGGTATGGACCATGCCCAGCATCTCTACCAGTCCAGTTTGTATATCTGTATCAGTCCCAACTCCTCAGCAGGACCAGCTCCTTGGGTTTTTGAAGGGTGTCTGCAGCTCCCAGCAGCTGTGAAGGGTGCGTGGGCACACGGGACTTTCACAGCTGTTGCAGTGCCACCTCCAACCCCAGACCTACACATCTGAGGGCGGAAGTGCAGAAGAAGGGCAAAGGACACCTCTAAGTTATTTACCAAACCTTTTCTTGCAGCTGCAGCTTCAGACTGATGCAAATAAAGAGTTGACACCTTTGGTAACGTGGGCATACATGCCATCAGCAAAGCAGCATCACAACAAAGCCCACATCTCCCTTTTCACAACTGCCTTCTCATCCTCTTTAGACCTTGGTGGCAGCCTTGCTCCTCTGGCAGTTTGGTTAAGACATGGAGAAGCAACCCACAAAGAGAGAAAAAGTTCTTTAAATACATACCAAGCTCACTCCTCCATAGCATAAATGAAATCTGTGATATTCCCTGCACACTTGGAATAACAGAAGGGTTTTGATGGGAAGGGACCTTTAGAATCCATGGAGTCCAACCCTGCCATGAGCAGGGACATCTCCCACTAGAGGAGGTGGCTCAGAAGTAACTTAAGAGCAGAGAAGCAATAACAGTTTTCCAGACCCAGTTTCCAGCAGGCACCTCTGCTTTTTCCATTACATCTGTCCCCTCTCTGAGCAAAGCAGTACTGGGTTTGATCACTCCAAAGTCAGGGCAGCACTAATGAAAGGGCAGCTGGAACTGGCATTTCTTTATAAATGAACCTGCAGCTGGGGCTGGGCAATCACAAATGTGCAATCTCCACTGTATGAAAAGTTTCATTTATGAGGGGAAACAGAGAAGCCCAGCACTGTCTGTGACACCAGAGTGGTGGCCTTTATAGAAAAGCTGAATCTGAATCCTTCCAGGTTTTCTGAAGTTCAGCTGTGCCCAAGCTACAGAGTTCTGCTCAGTCAACAGCTCTGCTTGTGAAGATGTAAACAGTTAACATGGCATAACCTGGGGGATGGACTAGCTGCCAGCATCCCATGGCCAGACTGGTCTGGCAGAGGCCCAGCGGGGCCAGAGCAATGAGTCTTACCACCAATGCCAGCACCAGGGTCCGGACCTTCTCCCCAATCTCTGGTGAAATGTCATTACCAAACTGCTGGAGGGTGGTGAGGAAACGCTTCAGCTTGCTGAGCTGCCGGGCACCACACGTGGCTGGGAGCTGCTGGTTTGTCAGCGAGGAGGAGGAGGAGGAGGAAGGACCATTGCTAAATCGCTGGGGTGGGGATGGTGCCCCATTCAGTGTTGGAGGAGAATGATTTATTCCATTGGGCACTGTAAATGGAAGACAGAAGCATTACTGATCAGATGAGCACATCCCTACAGTCTGGTGGTTAAGAGAATTCATCTTCCATCCAAGAGCCCGCAGTTGGCAGTTCATTGCCACTGGGAAACAGAGCAATTGCCAGAAATGGGGCTGTGGCAGAGCAGAACCCGCAGGAAGTGCTGGAGGACACCAAGCAATGAAGCAGGACAGGGCCACACATGTGCCTTCTCCTGTCTGACCTCCCCCTGCACTATTGGGATGCTCTGCACCTCATGCTAGTGGGGAACCACTTGCCCAGCCAAAGTGTTCCTCGTGGAATTGCTCAGGTGCAATTTCCACCACAGCCAGGGATTTCCTCAGTATTCCTCTCCTCTGCTGAGTGAGCTTCAACTCCAGGGCCACCAAATGTGGAGAGAACTCCAGCCCAGGGGAGCAGGCCCATCTGCATTGCACTTAAGGTGGCTGAGAGGACACAGGGTCAGGCTGCACAGAGATGATGCCAGGACACAGTGAGCCATGCTGTACAGCCAGCCCCAGGAATTAAATGGGTCTTAGCTCAAAGTTTACAGCCCTTGGCAAGAACTACCAAGCAGCCTTTTGCAGTCTGCATCAGGCAGAAAATTACACCAGACCATCCAAGGATCCTTCCAAGACCCATCATTTGCAATAACTCATCTGTGCTCATTAGAGCCAACATTCCATTAAAAGATACTGAGGATCAGGTGCCTTCACCTTGCCCTGAGGAGACCCAACAGAATCCTCTCCTGTGGCACCCATCCACCCTCCCTCCCTGGGGATTTACAGCCAGTTTCACAAACATAGTTGTTTTTCCCAACCTGGTCCCATCTGCAACTTCGCCTCCTGTAGCTGCGAGCACGTCACAGCAGACCCAAGGGCTCTAAGTTCAGGAACTCGGCAAGGGATTAGAATAAACTGTTGACATCCTCGTGCTGCTGTTGTGCAATCTAAAGCCTTGTCTGAAGAGCAGCTGTGCACTAGGGGCCCAACTCAGGACAAACTCAGAATTTTAGAGGTGAAAAGTACATCACTGTGAATGCACTTTTAGCTGATCCTTATCCTTAAAAGCACAGCCCCAGATCTCTGATGGCTACAGGTGCTGAGGAGAAAGTCAGAAGCTCTAAAAACCATTTCAAAGGCTGGCATTCAGCAGGCAAGCACTGAAGCCACTTGACAGAGCTGCTGCTCACAGGTGATGCAGGGAATGTCTGTATCACGATGGGACAGCAACTTAGGAAAAAAAGATGGCAAAGTCTCCACTGCATCCTCACAAGGATCACAACACTGACATAACAACCCCAGTGAGGGTCTTTCAGAGAGTGCAGGAGGTACCCAAACAGTTCTGGGGCACGCCAGGGTGGGAGGGTGGAAAGGCTTCAGGCACCTGGACTCACTGTGGTAAGTACAGGAGGGAGCCTGAGAAGATGAACCTAAGTCGGTTGAAATGCAAGAGAAAGAAAAGGGCAAAGAGCAGTTCCCGCTAAGCTGGGAGTGACAGGCTTTTCTGGGACACAACAAGTACTTCCCAAGACAGAGATGTGATGAAATGAAGGTGAAGGCCAAGATTGAGAGGATGAAGGTGCAAAGTCAAAGCAAGATTGGCCCTTCTGTTAATGAAGGATGGCTGGCAGTGATCTGATCTCCCACAAGCCATCAGGATCTGCTCCACCACAGACCACAGGGTGCAGCACTTGAGGCCAGCACCTTCACTTCCAGATGAGAAGACAAAGATGAAGCACGTGAAGTGAGGTACTCATGTCACACTTAACAGCTCTCCTCCTGATGGAGGATTTCACACACCTTGCTATTCAAGGCCAGGCTTGATGAGGATCTGGGGAATCTGATCGATTGCAAGATGCAGAGGCTTGGACTATATGGCTTCTGAAGGTCCCTTCCAACTCCACATTCTCTATGATTGGTGGGATTACTTCTTTGGGGAGAGGAGAATGCAAAATTCCTGGGAAGATAAAGTGGCTGCTCTGTCAAGTTCTGCCTTAGATGCCAAATAAGCCAAAGGCTTTTGTTATGGACCTGCAGCCCTCCTTCAGTATGCTCCTCCTCAGCTGCCTGAGACACAGGCATATAACAAGGCAGGGCATCCCCCGGATGACTCTGACCAAGACCTTTGGGTACAAATGAGAAATAAAAAAGCAAGAATGAACTTCCTCACATCACTTTCATCACTCTTAGAAAGAGACAGTTAAGCCATTTACTATCAGCAGATCCAGACTCCTTGGCCCTTAGCAGTGTGCCAAGAAACCTCATTGGAAAAATTAATTTCTGTCACTTTACTAATGGTCTTTTTCTGCTTGAGCAAAAGTTGAGCCATTAAAAACCCCTCAGCGCATTAAGATGGGGACAACGTGTCTGGCAGGATAACCAGTGATTAGTGCTGCTGCCAGCACCACGCAATACAGCACTATGTGTCCTGAAAGAGCCTGGATTGTAAATCTCCTGAAATCCACTGACAGTGTGAAACTCTGAGATACCCCAGACACCATGGTAGATGGCAAAGCAACGCAGAACCAGCCAGAGAGACACGTAACTCAGGGGAAAAGTGGTGAGGAGAGCCTCAAAAATAGGTACTTGCCCCATGTGGGGGTTTGATAACTGCATGCCCAAAGTAAAACAACTTTTAAAATGACATGACATGGCTGAAATATTGGCTAAGGGAGAAAAAAGAATCCTTCCAGACTCTGATAAAAGGCTGTATGTCCATCCTGTCGGTCGAGTTGCCTCTGAGCAACACCCTGCCAGAAGTGAGGAGTATGAGGCTGCACTATGGCTGGGAGGGGCCAGCTTCTCAGCAAAGATTATAAATAGCAAAGAAGGAGAAAAGAGAAGGTGGTTGAGCAGCAAGGAGTTTCATAAATAAAAAAAAAGGAAAAACTTTCTTATTTCAGCTGCAGAAATCCTGTAGGCAAAGTGAGATACAGCAGAGTGGGAATTAACTCCTCCAAAAGACAGCATGAAAAGATCCTGACTTGTCTGAAGCCATCAGACAAAGGACTCCAATTTCTCAAGGAGTTTGTGGCTGAAATCAAGGATGCCACAGCAATAAGAGGAACTCAAGGCAGCACCAGAAGCAAGGCAGGAGCAAGCAAGAGCATGTTCATTCTATGTCCCGCAAGGCATGAGGAAAGCCCTTGTGCCCCTTCCCATGATGCTGGACATCCCCAGTTACTCCTACAAGCAGAACCTTCCCTCCCAGCTCGAGCTTGAGAACAGCAGCATCAGTGGGGTCTTACATGCAGCTGGGGTGAAGGACACTGGACGAGGACCACCGGGGTTGACAGGGGGCAGCGGTGGCATGCTGGGAGAGGACCTAGACTGGATCTTCACTTCCACAGGCGATCCGGGCATCACTGGCACTCTCTTCTCACCAGCAGCTGTAAGAAAAGAAGGTGGTAAAGCTCAGTGACAGTCACAAACAAGCATTTCCCTTCACAGAACACCAGCTTACAAGGAGGAAGATGAGAGATGGCAGCGGAAGTCACACAAGGCTTCCTAGGCTCTGGGGAGGAATCAGGGATGTCCCTGAGCCAGTGGGCAGGCACCAAGGGGACAGCTGGTGTCCTCAGGCAGGCTGAGGATGCCAGCCTTCACCACCCCAGTCTTCCACTGCCTCCTCCTACCCCTTGTGCCTGAAGATGCTTAAAGTATTTTCTGCCTATTCACTTTGCTTTCTCTCCCTGCCTCAGATCCCCTCAACCATCCCCATCTTTGCCCACATGCAGCTCACTGCATGCATGTGGTGGCACCAAGAAGGGTCACTGAACTTTCACCCCCAGTCCTGCTTCCCAACCAGCTCTGAGATGGCCATTCTGGGAAACAGCTCTTGGATCAGTTTGGCATGTTTGCTTTTTTAGAAAAACCTCACAAATTACATGATCCTGCACCTCTTCTTGCACCTGGGCCTCTCTGGGGAACACAGGCCAGGGGCTCATGCTCATCACAGCAAAGAATTTCTTACCAAGATCTCACCTCAGCCTCCCCTTTTTCAGTTTAAATCCTTTCCTCCTCATCCCATGGCTCCCCCTCCCAGCTTTGCTGGAGCACCTTTAGAGACTGGAAGGGGCTCTATGATCTTCTTCCAGTCTTCTCTTCTCCAGGCTGAACCCCCACAGCTCTCTCAGCCCCATCTCACAGCAGAGGGGCTCCAGCCCTCCCAGCATCTCCGAGGCCTCCTCTGGCCCCACTCCAAGAGCTCCTTGTCCTTGTGCTGTTGGTGCTTCAGAGCTGGAGACAGCTCACAGAGGAGTAGAACCCCTCTCTCATCCCCTGCCCTGCGGGGCTGCAGCCTGGGGTGCATGGGACTCATTGCTGGTTCATGGCCAGCCTGATATAGTGGGGAGGTGTCGCTGCCTATGGCAGGGGGGTTGGAACTCGATGATCTTTAAGGTCCCCTCCAACCCAAACTATTCTATGATTCCCTCTCACATCCACAAGACCTTCTCTCAGGGCTGTTCTCCACACCTTCATCAGCCTGTGTTGATCTCAGGCATTGTAGTAACACATATACATTTGGTACAACTTTCCTGTGATTTAACATTGCTGACTCTCTGGCCTATCCATCTATGAATATGCTGTTCAGATGAATAACAAGCCATCAGTGCAGGAACAGGACATCACTCGTGCCTATGGGTACCTGGTTCCAGTGAGCGAGTTCATTGTCAAGAGCCACGGGAGACAAATCCCCATTATTTCTCCCAGTAAAAATCAATGCAGCAAAATAGTCCAAGAGCAGGTTTGTGGAAGAAACTGGGGGCATTTCTAGTTTGTTCACACAGATGGGGAAGGGAAATGATAAAGGTCCCAAAATTTTCAATCAAAGCAGTATTAGCTGTGTCTGCAACGCTGCTGGCTGCCTGGTGGCCATCAGGAGATGAAAACCCCAGAATAGGGAAATAATCAAAAACCTTGGAGCTCCTCTGGGAGCAACTTGACCTGTTTACACATTGGGCAGGGACATTGGATGTGGGTCATGCTCTTCTCTGCCATCTTTCCACCTGCCACAGAAAGCAGAGAAGACCCCACAGTACCCACTGCATCTTCCAGTACCACACACTACCACCCACACACAGCCTCTTTTCCCATTTCCTACCAAATCCTCTTTCTTCCCCAAGGTAGAGACAGCCAACCCGACACTGTTCTGCCCCAAAGAGAAACAGTGGGAAACTGTTCCTTCAAGTTTCTTCTCTTTGTCTCTAGAGCACATTACAAAAGCAGAATTAATTTTGTTAATTTACAGAGGGAGGAAAAAAGTAACAATGCATTTATAACCCCAAAATAAAACCAACAAGACACCAAACCCAAAGCCCAGGAGAAGCCAACACCTTCTCTTCCATCTCACTCAGACAGACAAGAAGTAAAAAAGACCGTTAAATTGAAAAGCTTCCTGCTAATAATGGGGCAACAATAAATGCAGATACAAACCATTTTTCTAAACCTCCCCAACTGTAGCCAAAACACATCCACTTAATGAGAATCATGTGAGCAAAGCAGGCTATGAATGAGGGCTGCAGTCTGCCCTGAGATGAACTGGGGAGATTGTCCCAGGAGAAATACTGCTTTCCTGGGCTCATCCCTCAACATTTCACCGCTCAGAAATATTTACTGCCTCATCCAGGGCAACAGTTGGGCACTGTCTCCAGATGCATGGGGGATTCTGAGATACTCCTGAAAAAGCCCCAAAGTTATTCCACTGTGTCACTTATTTGAAATCACACTTTAGTGTCAAAGGCTGCAATAGCAATATTCCAAGAAAAATAATTCCATTCGATGACTGAACACAACAAGTGTCACAAGAGAACATCTGCCTGAACTGGAAACACTGGGCTGTTTTGTTTCAAAACCCCCTCCTTCCAAACCCTACCTGGACTTGGAATCATTTACCTATGTTTTTATTTTTAAAGTGGTGGCTGCAGGACACTGATGGAAGCTGTTTATGGCATTACACTTATAACATGTCAAAAACCAACACCCGCCAAGACCACATGCTCAGGCTCTCCAAGGGGCCCAGGGCAGGAAGGAGGTGGCAGCAAGATGGGAGTAGTGCTTTCCTGGCCTTGAATGCTGGAGTTTCACATGGGAAGACAATTCACTCAGCAAAATGAAACCCAATGCCAGAGATGCTGTTTTAGTCTTGATTCAATGCAAGAATTTAATCTTCTCCAGGAGGCGAGGAAGCCTGAAGAGCAGATTTCGTGGGGATGGGATTTGCAGATTTCAGCCACTGTGAAGCCACTGCCAGGGAGAAGACAGCTGTGGCCACAGAATGAGTAATGCCTCCTGCCCTCTGTGCCCTGTATGTCTGCCTGTCCCATTTATGGAGCCCAGGTGTGCAAGAGACCAGAAACCCCCAGAGCTTTGAATACACCTGAAAACCTTCTTCCCTCTGCCTCTCAGCGACTCACTGTAAGGCCCCAGGTTTATACGAGTTCCTGTGTGGAATGTGAGTAGGTGCCATATCTCCTCTTCCACCCCAGTCCTCCTCCTAAGGAGGAGATGCTCAAAAGGAGCATCTGTTAAGATTAAGTGCAGATGATGATCTTCTTTTCTGGAGAGGAGGAAGAGCTAAGTGAGACAAGAGGAGTAAATGGCAGGAGAAAGCCTGGGTTCTTGACTAGTCGTTGGAGAAGTCCCACTCCTGCACTGCCAGGGCCCCCAGCCTCCAGCTCCCCAACACAGCAGCATGATTGGGAAGGGGCAGTTTCAATACCCACACAGTAAGTAAGACTTCACTGCATTTATTTTCTTTAAAGTGGTTCTTCATCTATGGAATCTAGTCCCACAAGAATGCTGCTGTGATAGGTAACCTCTGAAGAATGGCTCATGTTTACTTGCACTATAAAATGTACAAAGAAGCCACTTTAATTATCTCTCTGTGTCTGTGGGTTTGAGAAAAGGGAAAAAGCACAAGAAAGAAAAACTGGGACAAGTTAGGTAGTATCTAAAGCATAGTGGAATTGAAATTAAGCCTTGCCTTTGGCAAATAGAGAATATACTAAGCAATGAAGAAGAAATAATAACACTGCATGAGGAAAACTGGATGTTACCTTCCCCAAAAGCAAGACAAGAACTGGAAAAGAAGTCAGGGCTAGTTCTGAGACACATACAGACACGAATGGTCTCCTCCTTGTCCACCTCCCAGCGTCCAACATGGAGCTCTGACAGATGGTAGAACAGCATCAGGTCAGGAGATTAATATTTATTAACATCCTTGTGGGGGCCATGACTCCTGGGCTGTATTTCCCCTGTGCACAGGCACATGTTGAAGAGCTGACAGGCAGTGATGGAGGGCTGGAGGCCCCAGTGCTCATGCAGTAGAAGGTTCCTCAACCAGTCTGATGGTGGAGCTCAGAGCTGACAAAGAGTAAGCGAAGACAGAAAGAGCCACTGCTGCAGGGCAGAAAACGTGGATGCTTACTATGAATTTACACTGTTTGCATGGGCACTACTGAACACCATCCACATCCTTGGTGAGACAGCACATGGAGAACACAGCCTGTGTCAGCTCACAATAGAAAAGCCTTTCCTCCTCCCAAATGAGAAAAGGATTTAAAGTCTGTGGCCAGGTGCTTAGAGGGCACCTACAGCATGAACACCAATGTCATCAAGCCATTCTTGATCTAGGTTTAGGACTCCAAAGGAACCTTCCTGGACTGGCCTGGGAGAGGCTCTGTAGATCCCATTCAGGAACAAGCACTACAGAGTCTAAACCACTTCCCACAGACCCATTTGCCAGACTGCAACACTCCTGCTTTCTGCAGAAGTCAAAACCTGAAACATTTTGGAAAAAATAAGAGAAAACACCCAACACTACATGAGACAGCACCGTGTAACCAGCAGGTAACCACAGGCAGGGGTTTGCTTGTCCTTTCTGCAGCACACAGAGAGCAGACTCAAAGCCAGACCTTGTCAATAAGCCTTAGCTTGCTAAATGCCTAGATTGAAAGTCTGTAAATTAACCAATTCTTGGGATAAGTCAATATTTTTTGAAAACAAAGACTGTGGATAAGGCTTTACCCAGTGGCTCAGTCTCAGAACTGAAAGCATGTAACAGTTTCATATAGAGAGGTTTAACCAGAGCGGATGTTCTTGACTTCCATCTAGAATAGGCACAATATGCTGTCAACCTAAAAAGCCACTCCTCACCTCAAAAAGTTACCTGCCTCTCAAGAGCAAAGCATTGGAGAATGGTCCCAGCAGCAGCCAAGGTTGAACCTGGCAGGTGTCCTAGGAGCTGTGTCCAAGCTTGTTATGAAGCCAACTGACAGACAGACACTCCCAAAGGTGGTTTCAGCCATCCCAAAATATATCCAGGAGATAAGCCATGCTCCAGAAACTTCTCATTCTATTGGTCCTTCCACCTCAGATGATCACTCCAACTGCAGACATGAGTTATAAATCACCTACAAGTCAGCAAGAAACACTCCTAGAAATACTCCTTTTTGACCCGGGGCTCATTTCCCCACATTTACATGGGCGAGAGTCTCTGGTTTGAGTTAAAGCAACCCAAAGCTTGATGAAATGGACAATGAGAGCATTTCAAGGAGTGACCCTGCCCAGAGTCCAGGAGAGTTGCTTCAAGATAACCAGCTCAATCCTTTCTTCTGGACACAACTTCAGGGTAACAGCAAAACCCCATCCATTCCAGCCCAAACACACCAGGAGGAGAAGGACATGGTGCAGTTGGTTGGCGTCACAGGGCTCCCTGTTGATAGTCTGAATGCAAACAAGAGGCAGCATCCGTGGAACCTGACCTGACAATGTAAATAGGGTGAAATTAAATATGGTTTGCCACCTCCCCAGCTTTGGCAAATGTTTATTTTGAATAACATGCTTATCTGTTCCAACTGCTCACCATCTGTTTTCAGTCTCCACCAAGCTAATATTTTTCACATTTAGGAGCTGAGAAATGGGAAAAATTACATTTAAATCTTATTAACATCTTTCCCCCGCTCTAAGGTTGCCTCTCCCTCCCCTTGATGGCTCTGAGCCATCTGTAGAGCACCTTTGAGACTCTCCAAGGCATGCAGATCAGTGGTTATCTACACGCAAAGCAAGAGTATAATTGCCCAGGCTTACAGAAGATGCCGTTTACTGCAACTCTACCACAACGCCACCATCACCTGTTTCCTCCAAACCCAAACTGAAATCACATTACTGAGGAACAAGCTAGTATTTTATCTGTCCACAGCATCACTGCATCAAAAAGCAATGATGGGACAGACTGAAGATAAGCATCAGAAAAAAGGCAGCAGACACAGAGCCTTCAGGAAAACCAGGATGAGTGGGTCCCAGTTTGGTGGAGAGGGAAATGTTAAGAGTTTTGCAGTCATATAATTTCTACACAAATATTGACACTTAATTGCCCAAAGGGTGGTTTCCAGAGGTCTCCCTTTGCTCAAGTCAATAAATGATGATTTACAAGCAGAACTGTGAGCCACAAGCATGCAGCACGCAGGTCAGCAGCAGATGTTTGTCAGTGGGGTCTTCCATCCTGTTCTCTCTAAAGCAGGGAACTGGCCAGTATGATAGGACAATACCACAGTCTCTGTGGCAGCAAGGAACCGATGTCACTGAGCAGATACTTCCTCCACCAAGTGCCATCAGCCAATTTTTACCCCGTTCTGCTTGGGTTTTGAGCACATCCTAGTTCCTGAGCTGTAAGATGCTGTGGGAGGGAGAGGACTCAGCACCTCACAGGACAGCCTCACAGCAGACAGGAAGAAGCTGCTGAGCCTGGGACAGGCATTTCATAAAGCAAAAATAAACACGTGTATCTCCACCGCCATCTATTCCTCTCCCACACACAGCTGTTTCACTTCACATCTCAATTCAATGTGAAACTCAGATAGAAGAACTTGAAAGGGCAAAGTATGTTATCACTCACAGCCAGTCCAGAAAGCAGTTAATAAGAGAAATAAGATTAATAATTTATTCCTGAAGGCAGACTGCAGATCTCTATCTGCCCTGCCTTTCAATGATTTTTACACAACTCTATTAATGTTCCTAACTCTACACACTCATTGGCAGCACAGATCGGACTTCACAGCACTTCTGCTATGCTCCCACCCAACACCAGCTTTGCCCTTGCCTCAACCACATCAGATCCTCCAACACAACTCACCCACATGACATCATTGCGCCCTTGTTACACCACACGTCTTTATTTGCCCATGGTTCACAAACTTACATCAGGGCCAGTGGTGCAAACGATGTAGCCACATGATCTACCCCACAAACTATAGCACCCAACAGCCCTTGGTGCGTGGTACACATCAGGACCCTCAAGTTCTGGTCGTCTTGCTTCTACAATTTGCAGAAGAACTGTTGTGGGCTCTGGAGCCCCCAGCAGCAGAAGGACAGGGAGCTGCTGGAGCAGGGCCAGAGGAGGCTCCAGAGATGCTGTGAGGGCTGGAGCCCCTCTGCTGTGAGGGGAAGCTAAGAGAGTTGGGGAGTTTCAGCCTGGAGAAGAGAAGACTCCAGGGAAACCTTAGAACCTCTTCCAGTCCCTAACAGGGCTCCAGGATCACTGAGGAGGGACTCCAGATCAGGGTGTGGATGAGGGGGGAAGGGTTTGACACCAAAAGAGGGGAGGATTTAGGTGAGATCTCCGGCAGAAATTCTTTGCTGTGAGAGGGGTGAGCCCCTGACTCAGGTTGTCTAGAGAAGCTGTGGCTGCCCCAGCCCTGTAGCAAACCCCTCCAGGTTGGATGGAGTTTGGCGCAACCTGGGCTGGTGGGATGTGTCCCTGTCCAGGGGAGGGGGGGTGGCATGAGATCTTTTCTCGGGTCCCTTCCAGCTCAGACCATTCCATGATTAACAAAGGTCTCACCTATATTGGATAGGGTCCACTTTCTCCAGCCACCCCAACCCAGGCAATGCTCCCCCAGTCGGTGTGGGACACTGCTGCTTGCTTCTGCAGCAGCTCATCAGTGAGGCCAACATGTCTGACCTGCAAATCATCCTCTGCACTTCAACACCAGCTCAGCCACTGCTCCATACTCAGCCTCAGAGTGTAACAGCTTCCCTCCACATCCTCAGTGTCCCACAGCAGCACTCTGATGGCAGAAGTGCCCATTATAGCAGCTCATTGATTATTCTCATTTCTAATTAGTGGCCTAGTTTTTGATGCCTGTTCAATATCCACCAGTTTTAGCTGGAGTAAGCCCCCTCAGGAAGAGCCACCACAAATGCAACAGGACACAAGTGTTGAACTTCAGGATGGATGCAATTGCCTTTAAAACTTGAGACTTTTTCAAGTACTGGGTTTAAACCAAAGTCATGCTAAACTATGTTTAGCTGAACTATATATGACAAAGTATGAAGAAAATAATGTTACCAAAAGTCCCACTGATTACATAGATGAACACTGTATTCTGAGAGTGCAAATTTTTCTACATTCCTTTTTAGGCAAAACATTGTATAGTAAATAAAGATGCAACTTTTCTATCTGAAAAATTCTGGGCAACCCAAAGGGGAAAAAACACAATGGAAAAAAAATCTAACTTTTGAAAGCATTTCCCACCTTCACAAAGACTTTGAGACAGCCTTTAGGATATGATTTTATCTCTTGCTCATAAATCCTTTTTAGACTGGGACTGCTGGCACAACAGTGGCACTCACTGTATAAAATCCATCAGCAAAGACCTCAACAGAAGAGATTTTAGCCAAAATTCATCACTCCAATTGTGTAAGAAATCTAGCAGATGTTGAAGGGGATGTTTCTGGGTTAGGGCAGCCCCTCTGCTTAAAGGCTTCCCATCAGCAGTCCCTCTGTTCACTGCAGGATAAACCCCTGCCTAACCAGGAGGAATTACTTATGGAGATTCCCTGGATGGAAGCATCACATCGACTGGAGGCCGTTTTACCCTCTGCTGCATTTTTGACTTGACTCCAAGGAGCAAAGTGCGGGCGTGAAGTCTGACACCACAGTGCTGGGGGAGCTGGGATTCCAACACTTCCTGCTCCCTGCTGGGAAGCAGTTTGGTCACACATAGTACCACCTCCTACTGGGATGTTTGTACAGAAGATCATTAAGAGCATCTTCAAGCCCACTAGGACTCCAGTCAAAAAAATTCCAGAGCCCCAGGCTGAAGGGTCTTGGCTGTAGACTGACAGTTCAAGACCCTTCACCATACTACAGGCAACTCCCATGTGGCTCCCAACTTTGGGGATGAAAATCACAGCTTTTCTGCTGCCCATCAGAGCACCCATGAACCAGGAGAGGCATGGAAAACCACCAGGAGCAGCTCCTGATGGTGCAGGCTGTGCTGAACCAGCATCTCCCACAGAGTCCATGGAGAGATGGAGTAGGACAGTAAAATCATTAAAGCTCCCAAATTCTTATTCTTAGCAGGGAAGAAGCCCAGCAGAGATAGGAACACAGCAGTAACAGGCTCTACTGTGCCTCCTTCCTCTCCTCTCTCTCTCCTGGGCAACAAAGGTGGAGATTTTCCATTGGTGACCTCTGGAGAGTCAGACACACAGGTACCAGAGATGTTGGCTCAGCTCAGAGGCACTTGCTTGCACATCATCATGCTGCTACACAGCACAGAGAGGCCTTTCAAAGTGGCCGTCTGAGGATTGTCCTAGTTATCAGTAACCTGCATGACCTGTCCACTGTCAAATGGAGCAGAGGGTAAAGACAACATTCATCAAGAGATGCAACCACCAAAACAGCAAACCCAGGAAAGGAAAAGCCCACCTCACAAACAAACAAAAAAAACAAACAAGAGAACTCCAAGTTTGTTTGAACCTGCTATTTCCCTCCCACAGTCACAACAAAGCATCTGACATGGTGCCTATAAATTTTGGCTAATGATGTGGCAGTGGGGCACAGACCCATCTGTGCCTGGGCACAGGTGAGACTCCTCACCATTGCCTAGGTGCAGGCTGCCTTTCAACCACACTCACCAGCCCATTTAGGTAAGTTAGATTTACATATGAGAAGATAACTAAAAAGTCAAGAAATAGGCCCTGAAGTAAAATACATTTTGTAACCTACATATCCCTGGGAGGCCAAACAGCTACTTTGACATTCAGTTCAGGGCTGCATTTAATGTTTTCTGGGTTTCTGCTTGCAGCACTGGCATGTTCTGAGGGCAGGCTCCACCAGGCAGAACTCAAGACAGACACAGACATCTGCATTCCCACCTCCCCTGAAACATGCCTATTTTGTTTGGGTTTTCCAGGTTCTGCCTTGTGCTAGGCTTGATAGAGGATTAAAATACTAATGGCACTGGAGAATTTATACTCCATTTTGGTTTCAATACACTAAATTCTAGAATTATTTCCAGCACCCCAAGAAGATGCCCTGGCACATTCTGCCCAGCAGGATGGGATTACACAGGTATCCCATGACACCAAGGACGTCCATGCTCAGGTGATCCTGAAGAATTAATCTGCCTGCATGTATGTTTTTTTCCATAGTGAGTGTATGCAAACTAGAGACAACCTAGCTCATCTCCCAGGATCCAGATGGCATTGCAAATCTTGTCTGTGTATCAAATGTTGTTTTTTAGATCAAGTGTCCCTGGTTGACAACACAGATCTTTGTGATGCTATCTTTAGAGAGGCTTCTTTGCAAAGAAACACCCTTGGAGCAAACATCTCAGGGAATATGCCAATGTGGCAGGACGTTTTCAGCGGACACCAATGTGTCTGCTTCTGGCAGCTCAGATACCCCCAACAAGCCCAGCCTAGCTGAAGAGTCATCCAGCTCCACTTCAAACAACAGGGCCCTACAGAAAAGATGCAACAACCACTCAAAGTTGAAAAGTGAACGTTCAGCAGCAGAGAGGTCCAGAATGAGTTTGTGGCAAAGTCCACTCACACACAAGTATTATGCTTCCCAGAAAGGGTCTGAAAACAGAGAGCAACATCATGGGATTGTGGGATGGTTTGGGTCGGAAGGGACCCTTAAAGATCATCTCTTTCCAACCCCTGCTCCTCCCATCAGAGACTGGAGACTTTTCATTCCTTCATTTCTCCTGTAGGTTTAGAGATTATTACCCTGTTTTCCTGTTCATCTAAATGCAAAGGTTCAATAAGTCGTCAATGGTTTTCTTCCTCAAAGCCATCATTTCCTCCCCCAGATTTCATCTGAAGCAGCCCATGCAAAGCAACTTTTTTTTTTTTTGAAAGCAGCCCATTAATAAAGATAAAACTCTCAGTTTCACACATTTTTGAGAGGATAATGTTACCATCAACAATAACAAATCAGTAATTCACTGTTAAAAATAACACACCATCCCCAAAAAACTCACCACACCAAGTCACTTTCTCTGTTTTTCAGCTCCAAGGACAAGATTCATGACCTACATGTGAAAAAGCATGAAAACCCTGCAACCTGTACTTGCTACCACAAAGCAGAAAAACGGGATAGAAAAAGGGGAGAAGACAAAGGTGACAGCAGAGGGTGTGATACAGCACATCACCTGCTCAAAAGGTGATACCACCAGCAGCGAGGGGGCTGAAATCACCCCCCTGCACCTGCTGCCAAAAAGAACATTTCAGAACAGTGACATCAGGTAAAGCAGCTTCTTCTGAAAAAAATTAAGTGATGCAGGAGGTAGCTCCTTCCATATTGCAGGCGCTCTCAGTAAACACCATATGGCCCGTTAATTTAATTAGGGAGAAGAAACCCCCGGAGTTTGAGATTTGACTTTGAAGGGTTTAAAACAAGTCTGAGGAAAATCACTCGAGATACTCTCTCAGGCTGACTTGTTTCATCTCTCCTTACCCCATTTACCTGCTGCCTGTTCCCATGCCCTACAGCACCTCCAAGGCTCATTTATGTCTTTATTTTAAATGTCCATTCCCAACTGTGCACATCCTACACCATCACACCACGTGGCTGCCACCCAGGAAGGGCTGGGTGGTTCATGCTGGGCATCAGGCTAGGACAGTATGTGCAATCAATAGCCTGAGCACTGCAGCTAAATCCAGCTCCTCAGATGCCAACTGGAATTTTCATTCTAAATCCTTTTCACAAAACTACACTGTCATGTCCCACTCATCCAGGCAGGATGGACCTCAAGGTTGAGGTCTACCCAAGAAATGCTGAAGAACTAACCCAGATACACAATGTCTTAGAACAAGTTCATTGCCCATCTGTAAGAAGGTTGCACTCATCATCTTGAGCTCAATCAAGCCCCAGACATTCACAAAGACTGTATCTGAGCAGACTCCCTGGAGCATCTGCTCCCAGAAAAAGCAACAAGGATGTAGCAGGACATGCCATGGTCCTGCTCAAGCAGGCTCCATTACCAGGATAAAAAAATCATTGTCTGTTTTAAATAGATGTTTCATGTGAAAGACACGGATGAGGAAATGGAAATTCTCTTCTCTGCCTTGTGGAGAAAGCAAGTCTAGAGACCTGACCATCCCAAGCACCCTAACATGGCTCTCCTGCTGGCAGAAGGTATTTACTAAAGACTCATCGTAACCTGGAAAAAAAGAAGTAAAAAAAGTCTGTATTGATTTCCTCCTTTTTTGCTTCAGTCTGGACAAGAGTTAACAACAGTTGTTATCTGGTTGCTCTGAGGAGGGAGAACATCTAGGATCTTTTCTGGACAGAGGTTGGTACCCATATGGTTGTAGTGCCACGGGAGATTGTGGCACCACTGTTACTGCTGGGTCTCATCTGGAGTGGCCCAGGGCTGCTCAGCAGGGAAGGAGCCAGACCCCATGGAAGTGGCTGCTGAGGCACCACCAAGAGTGCAAAGATACAAACCCCACTCATTATTTAGGAAACAGCCTCACAAGCCCCAAAGGCAGAGGCTTACATGGCTTGGATGGGCTTTGATCTCCCAGCAGCCTGCTCAAGCCCAGGCAGCAGCATGTGCCATCTCCATCACAGTGCTTTGAGGACCATGATTCCCCAGTAAGCCACTCTCTCTGGAGCCACCCACACAACTGCAGTATGACCAAACTCCTTCTGGGAGGCCCAGTGTTTCTCCACAGAGAACTATACTCTGACCAACTGACAACTGCTCCCTGCCTCTGCATCCTCATTCTCCAGTTAGGGCAGCAGGAGATGACCCATTCCCTCATGTCACCATAGCCTGTTTCACCCCGGAACCCACCCAGGCTGCCTGTAGGGGGAGACCCAGAAAAGATTACAGGGGTTCGGGGTTGAGTTGCACCAGGAAAAACAAAAAAAACATGTTGTTCCTGTTCCTAGAACTGCATAATGTCTGTTGGTGTGTAGGCTCCTCCTGGCAGTTGACAACACTCAAAAATTAACAACCAACTGGTTCAGATTGGTTATTTTTTCCTCTTCTCCCCAGGCTCACGCTGGGTTTTGCACATCTGTTTAACAGTTGTGCCACAGTGATACGACAGAAACCAGGATTTCTCATGTTCTAGTGAAAAAAAACTAAATATCTAAAGCCCAGCAGAGTTCTTCCTGCTAGCAAGGGAATCTCCTCTCAGGACACCACGAAGATTTCATTTACTACCAATTGCTCTCTGGTTATCTTACATTTATAAGGTGGGGGCTGAAGAAAGGAGCAAGCAGGGAGCGGGTGTAATTAGCTCTGCTTGTAAAATGTTCATCCCAGTTGTAACAGCAACTGGAGCCCATCGGGAGCTTAATAGATTTCAGGGTTTTGTTCCTCATGAGCGCTGAAGTGTCTGTGTAGGGTGGGGGAAATAAAAAGAGAGGAGTTAAAAAAAAGGACAATAAAAAAAATAATAAGTGGATCCTACTTCTTGCCACAAGCCCATATGGAAGTAATCAAGCACAAGGGTGGCAGCTGGGGCCAATAACAGTCACCTGCAGTAGAGGGAAGTGGGGGTTTGGGATGGGCTTTTAATGCTAATTTCCTGGAGGAACAATGCGGGATGGGGCATGGAGCAGCAGCGAGGGCAGATGAATGGGGACCAGTGGAACAATGGCTGCACCTGGTGCCGGAGCAGCAGCACAGAGCCCGCACGCGGCCACCGCACATCTGTTCCCCCACTGTCACCCGCTCCCCCTCACACTCCCCCAGCTCACAACCAACACTGGCTCCTCCAACACCCCGCGCACAGCAACAGGTTAGGGCCGTTTCAGGGATGCTCCTCCTCCTCCCCTCCTTTGGGGTGAGCTCAGTGACAGTTAGCAACACTTTTGAGGCTTTCTTGTTTTGTTTTTTTTCAGTGAAAGAGATGCCTATGTAAGGGACATAGCTGTGCTATGCAGCTGTGCTGCATCCCATCCTCAGGTTGTTGGAAGGAAAACCTACTCTTGGCTATATAGTTTCCACAGGACCAGAGAGGATCCCAGCAGCAGTCCTCATCCTTCCATGTAGTCTCCGGGGCACCTGGGACTGTCTCTTTTCGACAACAAAAGACCTGCCACAGCCACCGAAGTTGAAGTCCTGCTGCAAGGAACACGCCAAGGAAATTCAATACACATTATTCTAAACCCCTAAGCTTGGTTTATCAAAATACCACTGCCCAACCCAATAAAAGGCATGACTGTTACACTTTAAAATGCCTTGAAACCTCTGAAATTGCTATTGTCCTCTTGGACATAAGCTGCTGACACACAAAGCAGCACGGAGGTCAAGGTCTTGCCTCCAAAAACTGGTCCCAGAGTTAGGAGCTGAGCCCAAAGCTCCCTGGGCTGCACCACAACTGGGGGATCATTGCTCCCCACTCCTTCCAGCTTCTGTTCTTGCCCTCAACAAAAGGTTTTCCAGCCACTCCCTGTCAATTAAGGCAGAGTCTATCATAAAAGTTGAGCAGGCTCCCTGTGGCCTGCATGGATGCTGCCCCAGGGATGGCTCTGGTCTCTGTCAAAACACATTTCATACCTTGCTTCTAACAAGCCATTTGAGATGGAAATAGCCACAAGACGCTGGAGTGAAGGCAAGCCCAGACCAAGATAAGCCAGCACTTATTATGAGAAAAAAGCCACCAGGCAGCAGATTATATTCCTGTTCAGACTGAAGAACCAGCCTGCACTTCCTTAAATCTCCTACATAGGCCCAAATCCTCAAATGACTTCCCTCAGCCAGGCTATAAACATTGCACAGGCACGTCAAACAAATCTTGTTTTTTGTCCAAACCCAAAAAACCAGCTGGAAAAAACCCAAGAGGCCACCTGGCTCGTCCGCACTCGCACATAGCCATGGAAGAGAGAAACACTGCTGGTGGTTACTGCGTTTATGAGGCAATTTGGGGACTGAAGAGCTGGTTGTCCTGAAACCTTAGCTCACGAGTAAAACCTTGCTCTTCCCCTCTTGCCTCCTGTCTCCCAGCAATACCCACTACAAACTAAAATCCACCCTCAGCAACATGTGACAAAACCCTGGGAAGTAGTAATAAAATAATTTGGGAGACCCACCTGAGACAGCAATAGAGTGGAACCCTGGTCTTGGGGATGCTGCTCCTGGAAGGATGTGAGGCATAAAAGGGTAGAAACAAAGCCTCAAAGAGCCTGACCCACACTGTTCAGGGAGAAAAGCTCCTTCAGCTTTTGGCTTCAGTGAGGCCAAACAAACCTCAGAACAAATCCATGGATGCAAATGGCAAAATGAGCAACATCTTGGAAGTGAGCAGGGGCCAGGGTCTTCTCCCCAGGCAGAGCTTGACCCACCTGGCTATGCTGGTTCAGACCCTCTGGCGTGAAATGGAGTTTGCACTCTGTTCCTTGGGGCATCCCATGGGTATCAGACTGCTCACCACAGCACTCAGCATAGTTAAAAACAACCCTGGAAAAGCCAAGTGCCCAAAGGGAATCAGCCAGCACCAGCCTGGCAAAGAGGCTTTGCAGCCTCTTTTCTAGTCCCATATACCATGTGCTCACCAGCCACATTTTAGCCCTCTGAACTTTGACTGATAATTTTGGTGCATCTCCCAGATTTCTTTGGCATGTAAAACAGACTGAATATTCCTAACCCTAACCCCAGTGCTGCCAGGAGTGGGGAGAAGAAAAATAAAGCTGCTAATATTTAGCAGAGCCAGGGCAGTGGCTCAGCAAACATGCAACAGAGGGACCTTTACAACAAGCTGCTCCGGAGGGTGGCAGGAGCGATCTCAACTGCCCAACCCGCCCAAAAAACATCAAGAAGGAGGGAGGTAAAGTGCAGGTTTAAAATACATCTGCAGAAAGGAGAGTTCACAATGGAATAAGAGGCAATACAGCAGTCTGCATCTTGATGGTGAAAATATATGGGGCAGGGAGATCTGCTCCAGAATCATAGAATTGATGGGGAAATTTAGATGCCAGCAGCATCAGTGACTGCTCAAGGAGCACACAGACAAAAAGGCAGCAGCCTAGCCACAATGCAGAGAAGCACTGAAAACACAGAGGAAATTAAGGAAATTTGGGAGCCAGTGGAAGAAAAACCTCATCAGATTTACTCCCACCAGCATGCAGCAGTGAGGCACAGTGGAAAACCCATATTCTACTAAGATATACAAAAAAAAACCTTCCTGCTTTTCCATTTCCCCAGAAAATGTTGAATCCTGCCCTAAGAAGGGAATAAAAATAAGGAGAAAAAAAAAAAACCACCACCAAAAACATTCCATAGCAACACGGAGCTTTAACACAGCTCTCCTCAAAGAGTTTGGTTTTTCAAATGCAAAAGCTGGGCACACAGCAGCTCCTCTGCTGAAGTTTTTCCCCCACTGCAGTGGGGGGAGACAGAAGCCTCCCACCCATTCGTGTTTCCAGCCTCTCCCTCTCTACCTGTGCTCAAGGCTGAGGCTCTCCCCAGCACAGCAACAAAATTCACCTCGCTATTCAAACCTCCTTCACAGCTGACTATTCCCCCCCTCAGAGCATCCCCCACCGCCCCCTGAGACTCTGCACCCCCAAAGCCCCCTTTAAAAACCGGAGCCCTCCATTGCTCACCCTAGACTGGGAGGTTGTGAGGATCCAGCTGATGTTGAATACACCTCGTTTCTTTGAAATACAAATAAAAGCTCTCTTCCTCCTCCTCCTCCTCCACTCGTGCTCTTCCAGCACAGCCGGAGCCCAGTCTGCCTTCTCCTTTCATTAGCTGGACATGTGTCAGGTCCCACACATCTGCGATTTCTCACCGCCTGGAGCCGCCTGTCCGATTCCAGGGAAACACAGATGGATCCCAGATGGGAAGGTCCTGCCAAACAGACCAGCTCTCCACCTTGCCAGAATCCCCGGCTCAGAGGCACACACCCTCGGCTCCCTGCCTGCTCCCTGCTGTCTCCTGGCTGCTGCCAGGCTGCTCGCCAGCTGATGTCACCCAGCACACACCTCCCCGCGCCACAGCAACTTCGCAAATACACTGCGGTTCTTTATGGCCGGCAATTGATAGAGGGAGAGGAAAAAGGGAGGGTTTGGCTGATTCTTTCCACCAGTGAGACGACACCCCCTCCCCAAAATGGGCTCTGCCTAACGCGGCACCAGGGGTAAACCTACCAGCCCTCAGCCCTCAACCCTCGATCTGGAACACGACTCCGCTGTTGGGTAAACGAAGGAATTCATTTTTCCTCAAGGCTTACCCTGTAAACTCCCCTCCAAAGCCCAGCGCCAGCGTCTGCAGCGCTGGAGAGGCAGCATGTGTTAGCAATTAGAAGCAACAACAAGATAACAAGATACTGATGTTGCAAGGGTACTAAAGCAGGGACGGAGAATTCAAAGGAAGAGCAATTAAATGTGTAACAGATTACTGGTTTCTGGGAGGAAGTGTTAAAGGAAAACGTAAAACCAGAATGTTTTACAATGGGAGCAACTCCAGCGGGGTCTTGGCACAGCGAGGGTGGCTGAAAACACAAACCCACTGGATGCAACCACATTTGACCCTTTTTAGCCCCTCCATGCACATCTTCACTGCCTGCAAACCCCCTGGGGCTGGGAATCGCTGCTGCCCACGGTGTAGCCCCACAGCAGACATCAACAGGAGGCCCCTGACTAATCCCACTCCCAGCCCACTGGGGAAGCACAGATTTACCCCACGGAGAACAGTGTCTCCACAGTAATGACCCAGAAGGGACCACCTCCCCCAGTTACTGTCCATCTTCCTCCCAGCTGCCATAAAGCCACAAAAGGGCAAAAGTGACCCTGGCACTTTGCTTGCAGACCAAGCATGGGCACATTTTAAAATCACAGAAGGGTTTCACCTCTCCAGTTCGTGATTCTCTGAGCTGAGCTGGTTCAAGTCTCAGCATCACCCCTTCCAAAACTTTGCAGGCAACATGACCTCTCCCTCTGGCTGCTTGACTGAGAACCAGAAACCTAGCTCCGTGGCAGGATAGCAAACTAAAAGCCCACCCATTGCCCAAGCTAAAATATGTTGGGTTTTTAAAAAAGCCAGAAAACACGAGCTGAATTCTCTACAGTTGGTGTCAGTGTGGTGGGACACTTACTAAGCCACAAACAGCAAAACACTTCTTTTTAAATGAAATTTCCAACACTTTGGTAGGATGCTGCTGCCAAGCTGTGTCCATAAGCCTTCTAACAGCACTAACCTCCAGCATCCCACCTCAGCCTCCACCCCCGGCTTCTCTGCTTCTTCCTCCTCATTAGTTAAAGGCACCTCTGCTTCCCCAATGGGAGGGGAAAAGGCTTTAAGAGGAGGAAAAATGCTTAGAGTAAGTATTAAAATACATTGTGTGAGCAGGCGTGAAGCCACAGACACACAGCAGAGGCAGGAGGCTGGGAAACAGTTAAGGGGAAGCATTTGGGTTGGAGACTTTGGGCTGCTGTAGGGTGCAGTGTAGAGCACAGCATCGCCAAGGGGCAGAGAACCCTGTCCTGTCCATCTCCTCCCACCCCTCCAACTTCAGTTAAAGGCAAAAATTTCCAATGCTTCAGTCAAAAAAAGAAAGTGGATGACAAGTCCCAGCACACAAGCATCTGGAGCTGCCTATGTAGTGATGCTCAGGCAGAGCCACCAGCACCTCTTGGTCCACCCCTGGCTTTCTGGGCTTTGTCTCCACTGGTCGCTGTCAGGGTCTCATCAATTCATTTCATTTCAGAAAGTTTAGCTCACTGAGACTTCTGACACTTTTTTTGATGAAGTTGCGTAAAATACTGAAGCTCTCACTATTTCATAAGCCAAGATGGAAAAACAATCACTAAATTATACAGACAATGGAGACAAAACACAAGCAGCTCCATGAGTACCACAGTTAATAAAGTTATTTTCCTGTGACCTTGCATCTCACAATTTGTTCCCCGGTGCCTGGTGCTGTGAGGTCTCCAACAGGAGCCCTTCCTAGCTGGGGTCGTGGTCATCCCAACAGTAGTGGCTCTCATGTGGATTCTCTGATGTTTTATAAAGAACAGGCTCATGTTGCAGTGCTGTCCCCAGCAGAGACAGTACCAGGTAGAGGGAAGCAGCCCTGTGCTGAAGGCTTGAAGCATTTTGCAGCAGACACCACCAGACTCTGGCCAGCCCTGTCCCAACATCACCCAAACCTGCCAACAGATTCCAAAGCTGCCTTTAATACTAGGATGAGAAGAGTGGGGATGCTGCAGGAAAAGCAGAAGATGCTCAAGAGATGCAGACTGCTCTGTATCAAAGACATAAGATGGGATGGCCTAGGGTTTATCAGGTTTATGTTAACTAGAGAACTAGCACTAGATGTTCCCCCACCTTCACTTTTAACTGTATTTTTACTTAATGATATCAACAGCTTGAAAGCATCTCATTTGACACAAACAAAAGCTGTGCCAAACTATCACAACTGGGTTGAAACTACCATTTGTGATCCCATGGCCAAATAAGTCTTCTCTTTTTACAACCTAAAGTAGTTTGGAATGTCAAAAACTTAAGCCACTCCAAGTGTTCCAAGAGTAGTTACAGTGCTTTGACTTTATAAACCTTTATGAAAACAAAGGTGCCCTTTGGTATGGGTGTTCTCAGGCCAACTTCACCCAAAACCCAACAACCCCAGGACAAACATCCCCACATCTGGCCAGGGCTGGGGCAGGAACATGTCAGAACTCCCGGCTCAGACTCAGAGAAAGGAAGATGCACCTTTGCTTTTGGGCTCTTGAGATGCAAAAACTAAAGGTGGGGTCATCTGGGTGCCCTGAGTACAACCTGTTGCAAAGCTTCCTTTGAACAGCTCATGGATTACATCTTAAACATGATCCATGTGCCTAAGCTTGCCCCAATTGCCACCCAGCCCTCACTCCAACTGACACAGAGGTCCATGAAGCCACAGGTAAGCATGCCACCACCAGCCAGTCTCTCCAACAGCTCCCACTCCTGCCAAGCAAGCTAGAAGAAAGCATCTTGCATGCCATGCAATGTTCAGCTATCACCTTTGCAAAGGCAGCTGGGGGAAGCAGATGTAATGCATTAAGAGAAGACACTGGGATATGTCATCTACTGACCCTGAGCAGGACCTGTATGGAAACAAACTAGGCTGCTCCCCAAACCTGCATTCAAATAGATTTTATAGCCCAGACACCACCAGTGCAGGGGAAGGAGGATGGCAGTGCAGGGCAAACTGCACTCCCCAGCTTGCTGCATTAATCTGTTTCTGCTGTCTTCTCCTGGGAACCTTCCATGGAAAGAACGATGCAAACAAAGTTTGAACATAGGGAGCTATTGATACCTGCTGCTGAGTGTGGTTTCTGAGGAAAGCAAGAAAATCTGAAGAATTTTTCCAGCTTCCAGTGGAATTTTTATGCCTATTACAGCCCATTGCCACAGCAAGCATAAGAGCCCCAAACTACTTCTGATTTCTCTACAATTCTATCCATATTCCATGGCACGCTGTGGCTTTATTTTTTTGCCTGATGTGTTTTTTACCTCAGAAAGAAGTTTCACTCATCTTCAAAGCAACCAGCAACCCTGGAAAACTTCTTGCCTTTTCATGCTGATCGCTTTTCAAGGGACAGAAAAGAAATCACTAAGGCAGCCAAAGCCATTTATCAGGCTAAGTGGAAACCCTAAGTTCATGGTAACTGGAATTTGATAGAAACCAATTGGGACCCTCCTCCTCCAGGCTCAGGTCTGTCAGGAAAGTCAAACACTTTATTGCCTTCTTTATGCCTTCCCACAGTCAGGGGAGCCAAGGAGGGACTGCTCCCTTTGAAGTGATACTAGGAGGTCTGCAGGGGAGGATGTGCAGACAGAGGCACACACCCCTCAAAAACAGAGTAAAGATCTCTAAGTTCATAAAAAAATTATCACATTTAACAAACATCCTCTTTCCAATACATCCACTATTTAAATTAGCACATGGCAGCAGATTATTCTAACAAGCTTAATTTGTCATGTAAACCTTCAGGAGTCAGGCACATTTGGCTTTTGTGCCACATCAATACTGCCCAGAGAGGGGAAAAAACTCATTAAAAGTTGGCCTTAATTGAGCTGTCAGAATTTATACCCATAAAAACTATGACCAGACATTGCAAAAAATTAGCAGGGTTGAAGCTGCAACAGGGAATTAAGTACAACCTAAAGAAGTTCCAGAAACTTCACTTCTGCTCTCTGACTATGGACTGGGCAGAGGAAATACCTAAGCAAAAGCTACTTAATTCCTGCTATAGGTAAAGAAGAAACACTCAGGAACCAATATCCTATCTCAAAAAAACACCACTCCAAAGTAACACACCAATTTCTAAATCTAACACCCTTGCTCTGATTAGAAATCTAAACCTCTATGGCTGTCATGGGTATTTAAACCAAAATTAGAAATATGGAAAAAATGAGTAATCCTATTTGGAGAGAGTAAAACCCAGCCTGCAGAGGATTGAGGCTACTCTGACAACTCTGCAGCTCGACAACATTTTCCAGATCAATAGCAGTGTTTGATTACAGGGATTTGTGAAAATATACATCTGGTACCCTCCAATTGTGATTTTGGTGACTCTCCTCTTCATTGCCCAGCCCCCGAGTGGGGTATATAGAGCCTTTCTGGGATTTGTAGGCAGAAATCTTCAGGTTTTGGGAGCAAAACCCTCATCAGACACCCTGCTCTGGACTCCCCTGGTCTCTACTACCTCCCCCAGAGAAGATGTAACACAGAAGAAAGCCCACATTACAGCTTATCAAGGTACAATTTGTCAGGAGGTTTAATTTGCAGAGACCACCTTCGCCAGCTCTCTCTTCTGCTGACAGCTGGCCCTTTGGACCCCACAAATGTTGGGGTTGGGGAAAGAAAAAAAAAAACAACTCCACCAAAAAAACTGAAACAAGCCAAGGCGGCCCTTTGCGCCTGGCCCAGCATTCCAGCTCTCTGCTCATGGCTCCACCAAGTCTGATTTAGTAGCACTGCTGGGAGCTATTAGTTTACGAAAGAACCAGCACGCCCACCCAGGCGCAGCGACTGCGACTGTGAGAGCCTCCTCTTACATCCCCACCATGTGCTCTCCTTCTGGCCACAGGAGTGGGAAAGGTTGCAGTTTCACTGAGGGCTGGGAGCCAAGGAGAAACCAGCACAGAGGGCAGGCTAAGCAGGGCTGGACTTCATCCACCCCACCATGAGAAAGTATTCATTAACAGGATGCATATTAAGAGAGTTCAGTCTCCATCCCCATCTTCCTTTCACCCTGCCTGGATGCTCCTCATTTTCATGTCCTCTAACCACTCTGCCCTCCTTGCTATATCCTTTACACTCCCATGCATTTAATCTCTTTTTTCACCTTACTTCTGTTTGTCTTGTCTCTACTTTCAACACCTCCCAGCTCTTTGTCTACCTCCAGCCCTTCACTGGTAGTGCAGAGAAGCTCAACCAACCCAAGGAGTTGACTCTGAAGGTCACTGTGGTCATATTCAACCATTACAAGCCCATGGCACCTAATCAGCTCAGCCACTTGCCCAGGAGTCTCCTACCTACCCAGAAATAAAGCACACACCTGCCTCCAAAACCCACACAGCATGGAGATACATCCAATTGCCTGGAGGTATTTAGAAAACATGGTAGACGTGGTGGTTAGCAAGATGAGTTAGTGGTGGTTTTGTCAGAACTGAAGTGGTGGTTAGACTTGATCTTAAAGGTCCCTTCCAACAGAGACAATTCTGTGGGGAATCAGGCAGCTCCTCTCCATGTGCTGATGCTTCCTCTTCTAGTGAGCTGGGTGCATGCTCATCTTGGTGCTGGGAGAAGGAAGATAAAGCACATGGGTTGCTAGCAACAGCTTCATCTTGCATCAGCATTACATGGTTGAAAAGCAACCAGTCATTATTGTGATCCCCCAGTGCTGGGGTCATGTCCCCAGACTCACGTGGTACAAAGCTCACAAGCTGCTGTGGCATGAAATGGAGAAGGGCGACAGGGAAGCCCAACAAGTAGCATGAGTTAGGTCTACCTCCATGTCTCTTCTGAGAAGCAGAAATAACAGCAAGAGTAAGTGACATGGGTGGTAACATATAAAGTCTTCTGGTAACTGCCAGAATGTAGTCAGTTCATTATCCAAAACCACCTGTTTGGGATGTAGGATCAGCTGAAGATCAACTCAGTGCTGGAAGAGGTGGGGAGGAACAACAGGAGGAAACAAGTGATGAACGATTACTTTAGAGTCATCAGGGTTTTGAGACTTCCCAACTGACTTCTACTAGGATTGTTTCTATATCTGGCTACAGAAAGGGGGCAAAAATAACAGGAAGAAAGAATTTCCAACCAGCAGGTTGTCTCCACAGGTTCTGTACTTCACCCGTGGGGTGCTCAGAAAGGGCTCAAGGAGGACCAGGTGCAGTGAATGAGGACCTGGAATTTTATTACCTTAATCTCCTGTCGGAAGCAGAGCCAGTTTGCAGATTTACAGCACACATCAACAAGAAGTTCATGTTTACAAGTTTCCAGAAAAAATGGGCAACATTCCTGTCTTGTGTGCTAGCCCAGTGGGGACACTGTCTCATGCGGGAGTTCTCAGAGTAGGACACTTCACAGGAATGAGTTCTAGCCATGTAAAACATCCAGACAAAAAGATAAGCTAAGAAAATAATTGAGTGCCAGAAGGAAAACAGTAATTCAGCAATTTGGTGGAAAACACATAGCAAGACAGCATAGCCATGGCTATAAAAATACTTCTTTAGCATCTGGGATTCATACTTCAAAGAACCAGAAGAATTCTAAAGAGGATAAAAAACTGTATTCAGCCCCTAACTTGAATTTTTCTCCTCAGCTCCATATCCCACTTTACATTACACTGCTCCTCCAAGGGTTAGCAGCCAAGCTCAGCCCCTGGTCACCCTGGAGTGGCCCTTTCCCTCCCAGCAAGCCCAGGTTGGACCATAGTGGTGTGTCTGCTGGTGCTGCTGGTTCCACCAGAACTTGCTGAGATCCACCAGGATCCATCTTCCCCTCCAAGCTCTACCCTGGATCAAGTCACAAGAGAGGATTGCATGAGGCCTGGGCAGAAACAGCCCCATTCTGGACTTAAAATCTTACCCTTGAATATGGTTATTGAAAAAAATGAAAACACGGAACAAAACAAAAAACCAAAGGAAAGCCAAAGGAAAACCAAAGGAAAAACCTAATCCTCTCTTAAAAACTACACAAAACAAAGAGACACTAGGACAGCCAAAGGTACAGCAGATGGTACACTCTACCAGGATGCCAAAGAACCACGTTCAAATAGATAAATATTTATTTAGGTCATGCTGTGCAGTTCAGTAAATACTATGACAGAGCTCCCTGGGTGGTTTCTGATCTCCTGAGCACTAAGCCCAGAGAAAGTTTGTCTTGACAAATGGACATTTTCCAACAGTCCATCACAAGATTCTTCTGAAACCACCTAATTCAACAAAACATACAAAAGGTACAGAGCACAAAGACAGAGCTCTCTCTCCCCCCAAGAAAGAGCTCAAGAAAAGTAAGCTGACAAAGTACCCAATGCACCCACACCTATAAACTTGCAGGATTTAACAAGACCCACGGAGGTAATGAGGATGCCCAAAACTGCTGGAGGCATCAGCTCCTCTAATCCAACTATGTCTGCACCCAACAATTTCAGCCATGGCTGCCCTAGCACATATTTCAGGTGACCCACATCTCCACTCACCCCCTTATCTCTTCTCACATCAACCCAGCAGCACTAACAACAAAACTCCCAGCAAATCACAGAGATGCAGAGAAGAAAGTCCCGCAGAGTTCCTGGAGTTTATTTTTCCATCTTTAAGTGTTCCAGAGGAAACCCACCATTACTGAGGACCAAGTGTTTTATATGCAGGTGACACTGGTCTGACAACCAAGAACAAGAGCCATCAGATCTCTTGTATCTATGGAAGGGAGAGCAGGATACAATCACACCCTGTGCTCTCTTGTTAAGTCCCTGCAGCCACAGAATAAACACTGAGAGCCCAGATCCCTTCACTGCTTCCTGCACGCCCAGCAGCCCCTGCCTCTCCTGCTCCCACAAACCTGGTCAGTATCGTGCCAAAAAACAGTCCAGAAAACAGAGGTCTTCCTCCCCACACACCCCATGTACGTGTCCAGACAGTGGTCAAGACCTACAAGAAGTGAAATGTCTGTGTGTTGAAGTTAATTAAGGCACACATGGGAGAAAGAGGAAGAGACCAGAAACTACCTTCAGTGCTAAACTCAGACTGACTAAACTTGAAACTTCAACAGCTGTCAAAATCATGAGTTATACAAAAAAAATAATTAAAATCTCAAGGGGGAGAATAAGAAAGGAACATGTTCATTTAAAAAAGAGTAATAAAAACCTTGAGTAGCGGACGAGATGCTCATCAGCAAAGCTTCTCCAAAGCAAGGTGGGATCTGACAGCACAGGCAGTTAAAAGGCAGCATTCTAGGCAGAGCTGATTTGTACCCACTTTGTACTACTTCTTAATTTCATTAATCCCACACAGAGCTGTGGCCGAGGTGAAGCTGTGTTTATGGCTGTAATGCCCAGGTGAAGCAGCACCTCCTGGGGCTGCTCCAGACAATTCCTAGCTGTGCTGTGGGTCACAGAATCACAGAATATCAGAGACCTCAACAGATCTAGTCCAGTCTCCCTGCTGGAGCAGGAACATCTAGACCGGGTCACACAGGAATGCATACAGGCAGGTATTGAATGTCTCCAGAGAAGGAGACCCATCCCCACCTGGTTCTGCAGATGGAGCAGCTGCAGGCAAACACCTGGCCCTTGCAGGGGGAGATGGGTTACAGCACCCCCCCCTTCCCCTTACTTGCAGTCCTGTGAGTATTTGGTTGTAAGTGCTGCCTTTGTGGTTCACAACCTGGCTGCTTTGAGCTCAAGTAACACCAAATGCTGCATGCTGAGTTCAGCACAATTTGTTTGTGTATGGTTTGTGACCATGGTCAGCTTTGCACTCACTGGGCACCACAAAAAATCTAAAGCAAGGTAGAAAAGATGAGTGATAAACCCCAAATTTGGTTCTTCTCGTGACTGTAGTCCACCATCTAATGTCCCAATCATCAGACCCTCCCAACCAGCTGCACCCCTTGCACAAGGGCTTTGGCTTGCATCAACCCAGTCTGGGCAGCATGAACTGAACACCATGGCCAGCAGATGGGGAGAGACCATTCTGACTCTGCTCTGGCGAGTTGCCTGGAGTTATTGTGTCCAGCTGTGGAGCCCTTAGCACAAGAAGGACATGGACCTGTTGGAGAGGGTCCAGAGAAGGAAAACAAGGATATTCCAAGGCCTGGAGCCCCCCCACTACAAGAACAGGCTGACAGGCTTTTCCAGCTGTCGAGGTTGGAGAAGAGAAGGCTGTGGGGAGACCTCCCAGTGACCTCCCAGTGCCTGAAGGGGTGACAGGAAAGCTGGGAAGGGGCTGTTTGCCAGGGCATGGAGTGATCGGATGATGGGAAATGGTTTGAAACTAGACCAGGGCAGGGTTAGATGAGACATTAGAAAAAAGTTCTGCTCCATGAGGATGGTGAGACACTGGCCCAGGCTGCCCAGAGAGGTGGTGGTCTCTACGCCCCATCCCTAGAGACATTCAAGACCAGGCTTGCTGAGGCTCTGAGCAACCTGACCTAGTGCAAGATATCCCTGCTCATTGCAGGGGACTGGACTAGATGGCCTCTGAAGGTCCCTTCCAACTCAATGCATTCTGTGATTCCAGCTGTGTCCTTAGCAGAAGACAAATATACATCCCCTAGGAAATGACACTATCACAAGATGCTTAAAACCCTCTTCTGAGGGCTTTTTACCAATACCACCTCTCTGCAGCCTAAGCAGTCTTCTAGTCCACGAGTTCATTCTGCCTGGAGACTTCCCCCAACAACTAGTAGTGTAATGAATCTACCTGATGAGCTCTGCTGCTTCAGTGGTTCTTGTCCCTGTTTTCTGTAAGCTCTTGTTCAGTGATGACAGTATTTATATTAGGAACATAGGAATATGTAACTCTGCAACTACAGCTGTGGAGACGGACAGTGCACTTAAAAACCCAACCAAAACTACATACCAATCTGCTGCAACCATCCCAGTGAGAGATGCTTTATGTTGCTTACCAGTGATTTTTAGATTACATGAATGTAATTCAGAGTCACAGTCATATGGGGGAAAATATCCATGAGATGTAATAAACTTTTGGAAGAAAGAAGATAATTTGAGGACAAAAACTAGATCTTACAGAGCTAAACAAAAGGAAACAGTTCAACAAAGCCTGTGAGATCAACCCATGTTGAAGATCCTTGTGCAAATTAAAAGGTTGGCCTCCATGTTTCAGCATATGGAAAAGCAGCAAATTCACCTCATAAGGTGGCACCAATGACAGGCTGTGAAATGCCAGGAGTCTCAGAGATGGGAAGTTTGGATGGTAAGAAGTGCTAGAGGTATGCCCCATTAAAACCCTTCCATATGCTCCAGAATCAAATTAAATAAAAAATTTGTGAAAAGCTGCTCTTGGGTCCCATTTCCAAGCACCTGCAATCCTGTGAGTCCTGGGTGCTCAGCCTCCCCATGCCTCAGCCACTCCATGCTGCATCTTTGCAGGAGTTTCTGAGCAAAACAGAGTGTGCTTGTCTTCCTGACCCAGACAGAACAACTAAACTCAGAGGGATAATCATGCTTTATTGAGGAAACAGTGAGACCTTTGATAAAGCATAAAAATTTTGTAAGAGCCAGGCTGAAAGATTCCTTACTCCCTGTGAATGGACAAGAGAGCTCTCAAATGAATTTTGCACGGGCTGTCGGAGGCAGTGGAACACAGCATGGCCAGGGAGAGCTGACAGCCCTTTCTCTCTGCAAGACAGGAGAAAATCCATCCCGGTGCTGAAGGCAGATTTCCCATGCTCACTGCTATCTGTGTGCCAACCTGCCCCAAAACGCCTCATCTTCTGCCTGCTGGAGTTGCCAGCAGACACCAGTCTCCATCTTACCTAATGTGATCTCTCCAACTCACAGCACACCTCCAACATGCCAAAAATGGGATGGAGTGTGGTGTACCTCTCCTGTTCTTGAGGAAGTGAGCCAGAGCCATCAGCTGATTTCAGCAGAGCGACTCAAAGTGGTGACATTTTCTGACCCGGCAAGACCTTGCAGAAGCACCACAGAAGAACCCAATGAACTGACACTTCAGCACTCCTACCCTCAAGTATAAACATGCATCTGCTGAAAAAAGCCAGTGATACTCTGACCTGACAACACTAGTCATATGGAGGGATAATTCCTGTGGTATATCAGTGACTGGAATTACTAGAGCTTTGCCAGCAACTTAATGAGATGGAAACCTCCTCTCCCACTGCCAGAATTTGTTTATCAGGATATAAACTATTTGGATGACCTGAATATTTTGCTTCTGTGTTATAAAGCAGGCATAAAGAGGTGCATCTCCATTCATGGAGCCACTGCTGGGAAAAGCACAGCTATTTGGACAGTGCTGTCAATGACACATTTAAATTCCGAGCGTGCAGCATGAACGCAGGAAAACCTATCCATTGGCTTCTCCTCATCTTGGTTGTTCCTGATAATCTGCAGGCTCCCCCCACGCTGAAGAAGTGAAGTCAGAAGAGTGGAGGCTACACTGTTCACCTAAATGAGCCCACATGTGCCACTGCTTCTGTTTCCATCTGGGTTTTCTCCAGGAAATCTGAGGAGGGACTCAGGAGCAGGAAAGGGAGCCATGGGACAAGGAGGGGAAGGGTTTGACACTGCAAGAGGCTTAGCTGAGATTTGAGGAAGAAGTTTTTTTGCTGTGAGGGGCTGAGCCCATGCCCCAGGGTGCTCAGTGAAGCTGTGGCTGCCTCAGCCCTGGAGGGGTTCAAGGCCAGGTTAGACAAAGCTTGGAGGGATCTGGGCTGGTGGGAGGTGTCCCTGCCCAGGGCAGGGGTGGCACTGGGTGGGCTTTAAGGTCCTTCCAGCACAAATCATTCTGTTACTCTGTGATCAGCTTGTACATTCACCCATCCACAGCACAAGCACCGATACACACTCAAGCTGTGCCCAGGCTCAAGCCAGGCTTCAAGGTTCCTCAGCTTAGGAGGGGGAACATCTCTCAGGAACAACGTTCCTGAAGAGAACAGAGTTTCTCAACACAACATAACGTACAGCTTGTATCATTATCTATCATGGGAAGGTGATCCATCAGCTTCTGTAGTGCAAAGAGGGAAGGAAACAGCAGAAGGAAAGCAAAGTGCTAGAAAGAATTTCTGGCTAGAATTCACTGCTTTAGATCTTTGTGTGAAGACGGGCTGTGTGTTGCAGAACACCACACTTGCATCACAGAAGCAAAATGGGCACAAGGCTTCCATCCAACTCAGTTTAATGGCAGAAATGACAGATCTGCCCTTTGAGAAACATGCCAATTGTTGATTTCTATTTTGTCTGGCAATGGAGCACAGTGTTCCCCCCTTCTTCTTGCCAGAAGTGGTGGAAGTACAATGTACTTTCAAGTAACTGCAGGAGCTCATCCCAGAAATAGCTGTGTATCAAACCAAGAAGGAGATGCAAAAGGGAGGAGCATCTCCCTGATGAAGCTGTCTAACCTGCCTTCAGACCTGGGGATGAAAAGATGCTCTCCAAGACAACCCATTGCTCTTCACTTCCTATCCTTGTCCCACCTGTCTCCCTTTGGTCTGCCCAGCTCTACCAGCACCTCCATCCTATGGCTGGCAAACCTGGGGTAGCACCACCCCAACACTTTCCTACAGAGATGCTCCATGTGATACAGGCTTTGTTGTAATGGAGAGATAGCTCTCTCTGACTCCTTGAAAAAGTGGCAAAAATTTGTCCATGCCAGACCTAAACATACAGCCTGCAGTATGCTTGGAAGCCTTCAATATTCTGATTATCAGTAGAATAGCCACAATCAACCCAATAAAACTATTAATATACTGGGGCTTAGATCATAAATAGAACTTAATAGATTTTATTACATCCCAGGAAGCTAGAGAGCTAGAGAAGGGAAAGTATTGCTAAGAATGAATTGCTCCTACCTATCAGTTTCTCCTAAACACTCAGCACTTAAGAAATACCCAAAGAAACACACCACTCCCCCAGCGTAAGTCTTTCACATTCCCCTCTGAGCTCTTCCCTTTCAGCCAACTCACATGGTACATTACAGTAACTGAAAATTAAAGGGTCATAATATTGAGCCTTCAGGTATTGAGTTGACAATGGAAATAGCAGCTGACACAGAAAGGGGCTGCTGAGCATGGTGGTAATAATTCTGTAGCCTCAGAGCTGGAAGCAGTTCTCTGACACAAAGTTTGTTATTTAACACAGCGAGAAATGAAAGAAAATGCCAAGGCTGTGGATTTATTCCTTACACAGCTTCTTTCAAATCATACTCCAAAACTGAAGCCGTGCTTGCAGTGAGAGCCTTTCATTCAGGCTGCAGCATCCTTTCTAATCCAAATAACTCCCTTTCAGGTGCTGGTGAATGTGATGTCAGTGATAGCCTAAATAAGGACTGTTTGTCCTCCAAGCCCATGCAAACTCTTCTGCTGGAGCCCAACCTTCAGACACCTTCCTGGGAGCCAAACACTCTATCCCTGAGATACAACAAAAAATACAGGATGTCCACCAGCCACTGGCCCAAGCAGCACCACAGAGACAGGCAGGAGTAAGAAGGGCTCCTGAGGGGCCATGGGAAGGCAGCCAACTACGCCTGCTTCCCACTGGTCCCTCCTCACATCATCCAGAAAAAGCCACTTTGCCCCTTCAAGACTCTCCACCTGGTCCCTTCCTGCAGTGACAGCCCAGGCCTGCATCTCCCACACAGATGCATTTATTCTCTGGAGAGCCTTCCACATCTTATCTGTCTGGCAGTTCCCAGGCCTCCACCACCAAGTCCAGCTAAAACCACTTTAAGCTCTTTGAGACAACTATTCCTGAGAGCCTGAGGAGCAAGGCAGCCATGGCAGGGTCCCCTCTCACCCTGCTGCCAGATGGGGATGGAAAGCACCTCCTGCATACTACTCCAGTGCTGCTGGAGACAGAACCTGGCACACGTGGAATTTACGTACACACGTAATTCCCTGGCACACGTACAGTTTACAAAGACTCCTGACTTGAAGCAAATTTGCTCCTCAACACATGGCCAAACTCTCATGCAATAAATTAGCTATTTGGCAGCCAGCAAACTAACACTGGAGCCCAATCAATTAAGGTTTAATGTGATCCAAATTTCCTATTTCTGAGACAGGGTTTGGGGAGGGGGAGTAAAAGGGGGAAAAGGAGAAAGAAAAGGGAAAGCAAAGTAAATCCTCTCCTAGTTTATAAATCCTTGCCATTCATCCCAGATAAACTTGTTACCCACAGCTCTTGATCTTTATCCACACTCACATGCTCCGAGGGATGCAATGGGAAAGGCACATCGGACACAGCCAGCCTGATTCCCAACATGTGTTTTCCATACTTGGGAAGTTCAATCATTTAAAAAATATTTACCAAGCTTTGTCTTTAATTAGAAAAACATGACTACGGATAAGACAAGTTATTGTTTCTAAGCTAGAAATGTCAGAGACCCTAATGATGTCAGAAGATAAACCCTACTGTGCTGACCCACAGACACTCTGCCAGGGCGGTGAGGGTTTCAAAGGGTTTTTTTAATCTCCCCTCAAAATTTAGCGAGTTACAATTCACCAGAGGCTTCTTGGGTCCCACCAAAGCTCATCAGGGAAGAGGAGGAGGAAATACCAGATCTGCTAGACAACAGGGAGCTCATGCTGGGAAGGAATCTAGGAGTCATTTGACTTCTTTGTGTTTAACACCTTGAGTTTGGTGCCTCCCCCGCCCAGGCCATCACCTAAGATAAGCAAATTCATCTTTGAATCCAAAAGTGCCTCGGGCTGAGATATCCCCATCCTTTAAAAAAAGCAGCAAATTCAGTTTCTGCTCAGCCAAGACCCATTGAACTGTTTTCTCCCAAGGATATTTCCACAAAATGTTGGCTTCCACAATACTCATCAAAGAAAAGAAAGCTGACCATGCTCCAAGTTGACAAACAGGAGCTCTAACAGCCCAGGTGAAGGTGTGACCATACAGATGCAGCCCACACTAAAGCCCCTCTTCCAGCTCCCTGAGTGCCAGCATCTCCAGCCAGACGCACAGAGACCACTCAGGACATACCAGAGCTTACAAGAATAAAGGCAATATTTGGTGGCTAACAGACACAGATTGCCAGGATGCAATGAGTTATTACCTCATTTGTGTGCTCACTCTTTCCAAGGATGTGTCTGAAGAATCTTTGCCAGGTGGACAGGCAGCAGGGGGGCCCCTGTATCAGCTCCCAGCACTCCCCACAACCAACATAACCCACCACCAGTGCCAGCAACTGCTCAAACTGATGATCACTCACCAGTTCCTGCCCAAACTGGTCCGTTCCCACGCACACCAACCACCCCATTTCCTTTCGTTTAGGATTTCATAGCTCCCCATTCCGTCTGAAAGGGCGTGATAAAATGCACACAAAAACCAGGCAGGAGCATCCCAGGATATATATTTGAAGCAACTTGCTGCTGCAGCACTGAGGAACACTATCAGGAAGTGACAGACCAACTCCCAAGAGATCATGCTGATGACAAAATATCGATGTATTTAGCTCAGGGAGAAGCTGGTATTGATGTGTCTCCCACTGGGAGACAAGCAGCAGTGCACTCACTAAGTATTTGGTTACTTTAGGACGTCAACAGAAAAAAAAAGCTAATGCTACCATTTCCATTCAAAACCACACATGGAATAAGAGAAATCTGTAATATTTCAATCAGCTTCAAAGGGTCAGCTATAGACCCAAAAGTCAAGACAACAGCATCCCATTTATTTTCTCACCCAAGGCTGAGGGCTATTATTAACTACTATCTTAAATATCAACATAGATCTGTACCAGAGAAAATCCCTGTTTGCACAGTCTGATCCTTTAAACTCTACCAAGACTGCAAAGCAGGTCTTCCAAGGAAAGCATAGGTGCAGATTTTGACCTCCCAGTGCAACTGGCTGATAAGTTACTGCCTGTAGAAGTCAGTGCTTCTCATAAAATGGACTGAAGAACTCTTTTTCAGCTGAGCTTTAAGGTCAGGGTGAGCACATACAGACAAAATAATGTGACACCCTCACAATCAAGTCAAACATGGCTCTACACACAGGTGGGACATGGCAGGGAGGGATGGGAAGGTGACTGGGACACAGGAGAAGTTCCCTGCCTCAGACACTAGCTGGACAAGTGCTCTCAGGGAGGTGGTTTCAGTCTGGAAGAGCTCTAAGGGAATCATCTGAATGCTTTAAAAATTCAGCTTGCTTTGCTCTCCCAAACTGATGTGGAAAGGGAGTAGAACACCTTAAGCCTTTTATTTTACAGCACATGAAAGTCAAGTCCCTGAAAGACCCATTCTGATTTCTGCCCACTTAAAATAACCACACAAAAAAGGCATGTTCATGAGAGCTGGTTTTTGCCTCACACTAAAATGCAATATCCCAAAGCAGTCTCAGATCTCTCTTTTAGGATCATTAGTTTCACGGAGAGTCCTGAATCCGTGGTGCAGATGGAAATATCTGACCTGGTCATAATTTAGCAGTGATTCAAAACTTATTAATGGTTGGAGGTCAATCAAGATGTTGAATTTTAGTAGCATTTAATCATCAGGCAATTAAAGGATGTACAAGATGATTTACCAAAATAATTAAACAGTGACTTAATAACAGAATTGAAAATTACAACATTCACACTAACTTACTACAAGATATCCTAAATCAACATATATATTTATAAACATAACTGCTGGGACTGAGGTGCCTTTGTAGCGGGTGGCTCCAGTGAGCCAGCAGTTGCCGCCTGCACCAAATACCTGGAAATACCAAATACTTGGAAATCCCATCTGCGTGTGTACCTCACTTGGGTTGCTATGCAGGTGCCTTCATCAGACACTTTTTCCACTCCAGCCCAACTTGGACAATGAGATATTCCAGTGCTTTCTAACAGTTGCACAGAATTTGCAAGATTTTAAAGTTCTGGTATTGCCTGCTGCCTTTGTGCTGTCATTCAGGTAGAGTCAGAGGATGATCAACTATCGATACTATTCGCAAGTGATAGGGGATGCAGGAGCCAGGTGTGTTAAGGGGGTTGCCACAATGTTCTGCTCCATTGTGCTTCATATTCTTTCATGCATTATGGTGTTTTGTGGCCCAGGTGGGAGGAAATGGCACTAAGACCTGAGTGGCCTAAAAGAGGCTGCATCATCACAAGCATTTCTCTGTAATACATACCCAAAGAAATCAAGCAACCCTCTGACATCGCCAGTAAGGGCATTTATAATACAACAGAAATCACTGGACTGATGACTAATGCCATGCATATAGTTTACGCTTATAAAAATGAGTCTGCAGATAATTATTCACTTTATTGAGCCCAAAGATAAAACCCAACAGTTCTTCAGTGGATGCCAGGCCCAAGAACCAAGTGATGTCTCGTGCCAGCATACAGCCTGCTCAATAACTGGCATTACCTGTTCTGTCTATAAAGTTGTCAAAAGCTGCAATGCATATATATGTGCTTATCCCTACAAAACAGCTGTATGGCTCACCAGAGTTATCATTAGCACTTCACCAACAGATGCTGAGCCACAGGTGTATTACAGCTGCAAAAGAAATTATGTTTTATCTGACACTGAATCATCCCAAGCATCCCAGATGCTTGTCATCCTCTCCTGCCCAGGGCTATGGCCTGGCTCTGCTTTACCTGCTGGCATAAGGGAGCACAATCACTTCCTGACCCAGTTCTGTCAATTGTACCCAGATGCAAAGCCCCACTCACAGACATGGTTTAGTAACACAGAACTGAGCAGTGACATGTTATACACCCACATTCCAGAAGAGCAAACAACTTGCCCAAGTTAGCAGAAGGTGCCACAGCTGAGCTGCGAGCTGTTTTTACATATCTGCATATACATATCTACTCTGAAGCTGAGACTTTTAGGAATAAGACTGCTGTCTCCTTTAGCATCAATTATTTTTGGGCAGGATTTCAAAGGCTTGTCTTTCCTCCTAGTGCTCAGATGAATAGAAATGGGGAATCTTAACAGCCACTGTGCACACCACCAAGCTGCACTGTGAGCAGACAGGCTGGGTGGAATTTGGTTCATCTAACTCCTGAGCCAAAGCCTGAGTTGGCTATCCTGGAGTCGCCTTGCAGTCAGTGAAAAAGACTGGCATCTCCAATGCATAATTAATCTAATTCAGAGAAAGGTGTCCAAGATTGACCCTCAGAAACGCTTTTTTCCTCTGCTGTGACTGCAAAGGGAGTCAGTGTAGAGAAGGAAGGCACTGATTTTGGGCAGAGGGATTAAAGCAGATAATCTCACCTGAGCTCCTTCTGTGGGTCCTTTTCTTCACAGCAGTAAACAAAACAAAGAGCACTCCCTGACATGGAGGGCAGGAGCCCATCAATCAGGCTCCTGTGCTCTGCAAACTCACATGAATGTCAACAAAGCTTCCTTGGTGCTGAGCACCGCTCCTGCCACGCCTTCCATGTCAGCATCAGCATCTATCTCTACACTGCTTCCCCCGTCAGCAATCACACTACATTTCAAAATTTCCTCTCTAGTTTCAGGATTTGCTGTTAACCGCTTTTCTCCCTTTGCTGAACTACGATTTATCAATGGAATTGCCTCGAGGCTGTGACCAAGTTCATGTGTAAATGGCCCTTACAGGATCTCATTACCCAGGGACATTATGGATCCATTTGGCACCTTGCTCCTCAGCCTGGGGCAGTTCGCATTGTCTCCTAACTGTAGGGAAACAAAAGCTGCAGGCGGAACAAGGTGAGAAGCAGAGGCCAACCATCCACCCTGCTCCCAAGCACCATCAGCAGCCTCCCTGCTCTGCCACTGCCCTCCTCGCTTTTCGAGAGCGCAACTCTCCTGGAAACAAACCTCCCGTTCTGAGAAACAGATGAAAACACATCTGTTATTCACTTTCCAATCCCAAGTGGCAGAAGATGCTGCAAGAGATGTGCCTCGCGTACCCACATGTTCACTGAGCCCAGGTTATAGCTCTGGCCACCACCGGATCCACCACCCAGCTGCGGACCGGAGTGGCCCGGAGGGCTGGAGAAAGTGACCCTGCCGCTGGAGAAAAAATCATCCAGCGTGGAAATTAAACAGAAGCCCGTCCGGCCACGCTGCCGGGCTGGCTTTGAAGGTGAGCGCCCCCGAGGCTCTGAGGACGACGAACCACACGCCGAGCAAACGCCCACATTACACCCCCCGCTCCCCCCCGCCCCAGGCCCAGCCAGGCCCAGACGGTCCCGCCGCCTCCCGGGCCCCGTTAGGCCCTTCGTCCCGAGCGGTGCGGCGCCGAGCGGGTACCCTCCCTCTCCCAGCCGGACCGGCCGTCCCCCGCGCCGCGGCTCTTACACTGGCAGCTGCCCGGGATCCCCACCATTGACCGCCGCCTCCTCCCGCTCCCTGCAGCGGCCCCGGCGGCCCGGCCCGGCCCTTTGCCGTGACGCAAGCGGGGGCGCGGCCAAGGCGGAGCGGCCCGGCCGTGGCCGGACAGCGGGGCTGGTGCGCTTCTTGTGTGGAGGCAATGGCGAGTCTGCTGCGGCTTCGCAGCGCCCACACAGCTCTCAGCCCGGGCTGCATCCCCACAGTCTGGGCAGGGCACAACGGGGTTTCTGCTCCTCTGTGAGAATCCCCTGCAACTCCTCCGAATCTGGGGCACCAACAGCAGAAGGACAGGAGAGAGCTGTTGGAGTGGGGCCAGAGGAGCCTCAGAGATGCTGGGAGGGCTGGAGCCCCTCTACTGTGAGGGGGGAGCTGAGAGAGCTGTGGGAGTTCAGCCTGGAGAAGACAAGGGTGCAAGAAGACCTTAGAGTCCCTTCCAGTCCCTAAAGATGCTCCAGGAAAGCTGGGGAGGGACTCTGGAGCAGGGAGGGCAGCTATGGGATGAGAGGGAAAGAGTTTGACACTGCAGGAAGAGAATTTGAGGTGAGAACTCAGGCAGAAATTCTTTGCTGTAAGGGGGGTGAGCCCCTGGCCCAGGCTGCCCAGAGAAGCTGTGCCTGTCCCAGCCCTGGAAGGTCTGGATAGGGCTTGAAGCCACCTGGGCTGTTGGAGGTGGGTGGCTCTTGATGTCCTTCTGTCTCTTGGCTCAGCTCATCACCAGCGAAGAAGAGCTCTTGGAATGGAGTAGAAGGTCCAAACTGGGTGCCCTATCCATCCTTTCACATTGCTAACTCTACAGCCCAAGGCAGTAAGAGTCAGCTTTGGAGGAAAAAGGACACACAGGTCAGTGCTGCTGTTTCTCTGTAGGACCACACTCCCAACAACCTAGATTTGAACTCCCTCAGTTCTGGGCCCACACTACTGAAAGCCAAGCTACAGGTGAACTGCAATGCACCACAGCTCAGCAGCATTAGCTCTGGATGCTCATGGAGACATGGGTTGGATTTGCATTTGCTGGCCAGGAACAGTTGTCTCTTGGTCCCAGATGCGCTGTGATGGAACAGTTCCAAATTTGAACTAAAAAGACAGGAGCATCCTCTAGTCCCACCTTCCTTGATTTAACTTTGTGGCTTTGCCTCCTCCCCTGATGAGGCAACAACACTCCCCTGCACCAGCCTGTCGGCAGAGCATGCATCCACCATGTGGCTCTTATCTGCTGCCGTGCCAGCTGCAGTTTGTCTCTGGCCTGTGTTTACCACCACTTCACTTACTGTGGCCAAATTCATGGTGGTGAAGCAGAAAGGGCTGTTGTGTGGGGTGCTGATAAGCACTTTGTTTTAATTTAACTGATCTCTAAAGCCTATGAAGCCCCTGGGAGAGCAGCCAGCTGGGCTTCAGCAGAGGCCTCACCAATCTTATGGAAGCAGCCCAACAAGGGGCAGCCTGGCATCTTCCTGAGGCTCCCCAGTGCTGGAGCCCTCCTTCTGCCTGAGTGTGGAGGAAGAGATAGGAAGTGCTGTGCTGATGGCACTACTGCCTTGCTCCATGTCCCATCCTTCCCAGACACCATGACCTTGGGAGGATGTGCCCTGGTGTGAAGTATCACCGCTGGGAACAGGGAGCAGGTGAGGAGGGCTGAGGCCACAAAGGAGAGAACTGAGATGTGCTGGGGAAAGCTTTAGGGGAGAAGCTTTTCACCTTCCTTTGTGTTCAGCAGCTTTGGTGTTGCCCAGGGTACAGCGATGATGGGCACAGAGCATGGATCCACTGCAGGGTCTGCATTGCTGCTTTATTTCTAAAGATTAAACAACTGCAGAGGGAACCCCCAAGAGGGCAGGATTGTGCTGAATAACACACAAAATACTCAAGGAGTGCCAGGACCTCTGTGCCAATGAAAGATGTGGAAGTGCAGGACTGCATCTTTGGGGATATTTCCATAGTTAGACACAATTTCCCCACAGAAGCAAGCTCACATTTTGATGTGGACATCCTGCTGCTCCTCCAGCAAGAGGTGAAGAGGTGTGAGCAGGGAAGGGCTCTCAGGTCTCTTTCTAAGGAGATCTGAGTTGAGTGGTGCCAAGCTTGTGGGTGAGATCAAGACATGGTCTTGTAGGAAGGATGAGCTCTTCTGGATCCTGATGGTTTGCAAGAAGATCCTGGCCCTGAGACATAGGCTACCGTAGCCTGCACCGCAGGGAGTCTCCATTCCCCAGATCCAGCCCCCCAGATTTGAAGCCATACGATGAGCTGGGTTTGTCTCCTGCTCTCTGGAGCTGGGGTAGAGGAGGAGCAACATCAACAGCCACCAAAGTTGCAATTTTTTCTCTGTTGATGCTTTGGTACACAGAGCAGGGTTTATTTGCTCTAAGAGACAAAAACTCACCCAGCCTTTATGAGTATGGATTTATGTCCTGCATCCAACTGAGCAACACCTGTTCACTCTGCTGGTTCTGTATGTCCTTGAAACAGACTTTGATATGAGAAGAAACTCTAGGGGCACGTGGACTTTATTTGGAACCCTTTTCTTTTTATCCTGATGTTTTTGGGAGAAGGAAAAGAAGGCTTCTTAGCCCTGTACAGTGTGCAGGCATATGCAACCCAGAGAGGTCTAAATATTTATATGCAGATATTGCACCTGACTGAGCATCCAGTTTTGCAAATGGCATTTTTAAGAATATACACAACAACTATAAACATCTATCCATGTCCAGTAAAAAAGCAAAACCCCTTAAAATATTCACACGTGCTACACAAGTCAAGAAATATTACCTCTACACATTCAATTAATTGTCTGTTAGTTAAGTCATGTACAGTGTTTTCCCATGGTGTACTTTTCTGCTTGTTGCACGGGCAATGGTGCTTGCCATAGCAGCAGGTACTTGGTCTCTTCTGCATATTTTGAAAAGCTGTGCCCTGAAGATGCTTTTTTTGAGTTCTGTTTGCTGTCCTCCAACATCCTCACCTGTACACCAGCACTGATGTGAAGCATCCCTCTGTGGGATGCTCCAGCCTCTCCTCCAGGTCCTGACAAAGGAAAGCTTCTTCATTGCATGGCCTTGAGCCCCTCTGCATAAAGCCTGACCAGCCAGATGGCAAAGGTTGCTGCAGGTCAAAGGCTCAGTCTCTGGGAGCAGGACTTAGCAACCATGCTCTGGTTTTAAATGGAAAGAGGGAGATTGAGATGAGATCTTGTGAAGAAATTATTTGCTGTGAGGGGGGTGAGCCTCTGGGTCCGGGTGCCCAGAGACATCCCTGCCCAAGGCAGGGGGTGCCCAAATTGTGCTGTGATTCTTCTGAAGTGTGGGTTAGTGTGCAGACCTTATACAATGGAGTATGGAGCTAGATGGGTCACTAGCTGTCTAAGGTGCCCAGGTGTCTCTCCTGGACTCTGTCCCTGAAGCTGATAAAGTGGCTGGGAGCAGGAGAAGGTTGTTCTCCTTTCTGTGGACCTGAGAAGGAATGGGATGCTGAGCTGGAGGGCTCATGGTTGAAGATGTCTCAGATGGTGACTGAGACCATCCTGGGCTGGAACAACCTCTCCTGGGCAAATAAGTCTGCCCATTCTTGGTCTCCACACCTCAGCTCCTACAGCCTTGTCCTCTCTCTTCTTCACCCCTTTGCTGTCTCCTTCCAGGTCCCACATCATCTCAGTCTTCCTGTTACCTCTGCAGGGGAAGGAAATCTAGTGGCAAGGATTAATAGGTCTGATCAAAGAACAGTGAACATGTGCAGGGAGAAACTTGGAAATCTCTCATCTTGCAGGCTCTAAAATGCTGAAGAAAGAGTAATTACTGTCATAAAATGTGTGGGAAATGAGGTAAAGGGTTTATCTCATGGGGCAGATCATGACAGAGCATCCTGTCTGCTTCTTACACTGGGACTGTTTTATAAAACAAGGTGAAATGTGAAGTTTAGTCCAAGCACCATTAATGTGGGTGAGAGCTGAGTGAAAGCAGAGCAGGGCAGATGGTGCCAGATAGGGGGATCTGGAGTTTTGTGGGATTTCCCAAGGTCAGTCACAGGGTCTGCTCAGTGTTTCTCCTGGGATGTTGTGGCAGCATGAATGCCAGTCAGTGGTCAGCAGTCCCTTGCAGGGGGAGGATGAGATCTCATCCAGGAAGGAGGAATGAAGGGTAGGATGAGACCTGTTCACCAGGTGAGCGGCAGAGTGCCCAGCAGTTATGGAGCCCAAACAGGCAATAATTCTGTGATAAGATCTGGGGACATATTTATCTTGTATTTCCCTTTTTTCAAATAGGAATGTTTCAACCTGAGCGTCCAGACCACCTTAGAGACTGTAATCCTGTTTCTGAAACCATCTCAAATCATCTTCCTCATTAGTATATTCAAGCTGATTGGTGCCTGCTGCAGCCATAAAGATGGTGATACTGTCTCAAATATCATATTTGTTTTCCAAAGACCATCTGGCTGCATTTGTTTATTGTTTGAGAAAGCAGCAACACCATCAAAAAGGCCCCTGTGATGGGAGAGTGAACAAATGGAGGGGTGGAAGCATTCAGAATCATTGAATCATAGGATAGTTTAGGCTGGAAGGCAACTTAAAGCCCACACAGTGCTCCCACCAGCCCAAGGTTCTCCCAGCCCTGTCCAACCTGGTCTTGAACATGTCCAGAGATGGGGCAGCCGCACCCCCTTGCAGCAGAGAATTTCTGCCTGATATCTCATTCTCCCTGCCACTAGTCAGGGCTGCATCACTCTGTGAGATCTCTCAGCTCTTCTCTGAGATGAAGAAACAGGCCACTCAGGATCTCAGTGAGCAGGTTCTCTCTGATGTCATGTCTTCCTCCAGGTCACTGTTTGGCCGTGCACCCACATGCTTCTGTAGCTCAGGGTTTCAGCTCTGGATTTCCCAGCTCTGAGTTTCCCAGACAATGCCACCAAACCATGATGGCCTCTGCAGGGACAGCCCCTGCTAATGTCCTCAGATCTGTTCCTATAGACAGTGAAAGAGCTCAGGGCAAGGCAGGGCCAGGCCATGGTGATGCAAAGCTGAGGAGACAAAGGCAAGTTGTCAGACCTTAATCTGGCTCTGCTGAAGGGCAAGAGCTGAGGCAAGCCCACTGATCTAGACTTGCCAGAGCATGGTTCATCCCAGGTTGTCTTGCTTTTGGTTTCTGTGGTGCTCTCAGGGGCAAGCCTGGCACCCAGGCTTGGGGACACCAGAGCTGCAAAGTGCTGTGGTGTCATTCAGGAACCTGAAGCCATAAAACTGCTCCAACTGTGAACTTTTTGGTATCAGACACCCCATTTTTTTGCTTGATAGCAGCAGTTGACTGAGCCCTTGCTCAGCCACGCTGGCTGCCTGCCATCTGGCACAAGAAGGACCAAGTAGAGTAAAATAAGTGTTAAATACACGCTAATACCATGTGACAATTCACAAAAGGCAGTGACTTCAAGCTCAAAGAGTCTGATTATGTAAGCAGCATCCTGAAATGAGTATTTACCTTTTAAAACAAACAGATATTTGGTGTCTTTGCCTGACAGATGCCAAGAACAGCAGCTTGGTACTGCAGGGAATTGGCCTGACAGCTCAGGGAATGGCAAACTCCCCACCAGGCCTCCGGGTTCTGAGCTGGTCTCTCTCTTTTCAAGCAGATAAATTCACTCAAGTGCCAGATTAATCTTTGCTCGGGGCTGCAACTTCTAATGAGGAGTGGGATCTGCCCTGACGGTGCAGCTGGGGAGTGGGAATTCGATGGCAGATGGGCTGGAGGATGGAGGGTTTGGGGGTGCCGGGAACAGACCCTTGTCTGGAAGGGCTCTGAGGGGCCAGAAGGGCTGTCCAATGGTGGGAAATGCTTCTTGGGCATTAAGGGCCAGTTCTGGTCCCCAACCCTTCCTGCATCCTGTCTCCACTGTGGGTCTCCTCATCCCTCTCAGTGGCTTGTTTGGGTCTGGACTGGCTGTGCGAGTTGTCCTGGGTGTCCTGGAGACACAGGACTAATTTCTAATCCTGAGGAAAACTCCACTTTTGTAAGACTCTAGAGTCTGAATTTGAGAAAATATTTACCTTACTGCCAGCTGGGCTACATGGAATTCAAGGTCTTTGTATTTTTGAGTTCCCCTGGTGTATGGATGAGGAGAAGTGACTCAAGCAGCCAACAAGATTATTCCATACCATGAACAGCACACCCAATGTAAGTTACAAAGTTTACTGCACAGTTTCTCTCTCCCTTGATGGCTGTGATCCAGAGAACTCCTCACCCCAGTGCTGGAGCCCTGAGCCTTTCCCTTCCTCCCGAAGCTGCAGTGCTCACAGTGTCCTACAAGGGCTGTCCCTGCTGATAGTGCAGGGTTTCTGCTGGGGGAATGGGCTGGGGACAATCCTTGTGTGTTTTATATTGGTATCAAGATTAATTCTGATTATTTAATATTACTGTTATTATTTAGTCTTATCCTATTAAATCTATTTATGTTATAGCCTTTCCATTTCCTTACTTTTTCCTGATTCTTCTTCACCCCTGGGGAGGGGCATTGTGTGAAAGAATTGTCTAAATAATAAAAATAATCACCTGGATTGGAAAAGATGATCTGGAAGCTTTTTTTCCGGACAGGGACTTGGACCCTTGACCCTCAGAAAGTTGGGAGTGCTATACTCTCCCAACTGAGCTACACACCCACGTTAAATTGTTATGTCTTTTCTCAAACCATCAGGAGGTCCCACTCATGGCCACCATGTGCTCATCCTAGCTCTGTTGGCTCCTACCTTGGATTTTCTTCTCCACCAACCAGATTCTTGGGGCATTTTATAACTTCCCTCAGAAAGGGAGAGAAAGAGTGTGGGGAGATGGTGGATGTGTCTGGGCTGGGGACCCTGAACCCACCCCTGCAGGACACACCAGTCCCACCAGCATCAGGAGGGAATGTGAGGCTGCCACCTGCTCCTTGCCTGCCCCACAGCTGCTGTCTTGGGGTTACAAAGTATCACCTGCTTTCAGAGGCTGTTACCTAACAGGGACTGCAAGGTAAACCTTTTAATGTCAGCAGCAGATGGGTGGGAGCCGGGGCAGGCAGGGGCTGTGAGGATGTGAGTAGATTCTATTTATTTTATACCTGTAAAATAAAAACCAAGTTACAATGCCAGCATGACTGTGAGCAGGGTCCCTCTGTGGTCAATGGGATGGTAATGGGGAGCTGATTTAACAGATGACATCCCAAAAGTGATGTCAAGACAAGCACCAAACTCACTGTAAGATGCTTGGGCACCAGTGAAGGGCTGCACCCAGCCTTGGTGCTCAATTTGCAGAGTGCTCATGCCAGAAAAATGGTGTATTTGAGTAAGGATTTGGGTTGAATCTATCTTTCTTTTGAAATCTTAACTTCTTTGCATTTAAATTGCTGCCAGTGTCTGTCAGGACTTGCAGTCAGGGTGACTGAAAACGTGATAGTGAGCAGTAAGAGCTGTGTGAGCAAGGCCTGCAGCTGATAGTGAGGACAGGGCTAGGGATGTGACCAATGGGCTGTGACAGTCGTGGCCTCACCAGAAAGGGCCCATTGGGCTCTTTTCCAACTTTGCTTCTTTCAGTCAGTTCATTTTGCTGATGAGATCAGCCAAAGTTGAGCTGGAGAAAGTGGAAGAGATTTCCTTTAGCTCCCGGCTAAAGCTGGGGGGATGCAGTCAGATCATGGGGATGGGGGCACCATGACCAGGTCTGGGGGATGCCACCAGCCAGGTCCAATGCCAGCTGTGGTATCTGAACCACTCTTGTGTCTGTACCACATCTTGGCATCTCCTTTCTCATTGAAACCAAGTGGAGATGAAATTTGGTGACTGGGAATCGAATGCCAATTTTCCCCAAAATGATGGTTGGTATAAATAAGAAAAATATTTTCTCTATCCTATTGAAATGAAGGGGTAACTTGCAATTTATATAAAAGATTAGAATCTGAGGCTCTCTATAGGCAAACTCAATCTTCTCAAATTGGACAGAATAAAGAAATAGTGGAGTTTTGAGGAAGAGCCACAGCCTGGGGCAGGTCTGTAGAGCTGGGAGCAGGAGCTGGCCTTTCTTCAGGGAAAATTTCTGCAGAGCAAGGGAAGAGGTGGTGGTTTAGAGCAACTTTTCACGACAGCTGATTTTGATCACAGACTTTACTTGTTCTGCTTTGCCTGTTTCCAGCTTGACAAAGGGTTTTGTCTGAGGACAAAATCTATAAAATATGGGTAAATATTTCTATAATAAATCTAAGAATTAATGAATTCTATTATCTTCAGCCAGACAGGCTGTTTGCTGGGGCAGAGGTACCATGCAGTGGGGCTCAGAGGGGCACCTCAGCTGGTGGGTGCTCTGCCTGGTGTTTGGTGCCTGTGGGGTCCCTGTCTCCTGTCCTGGATGCCATCCTGCAGTGCTCAGTTTTCCCAGAAAACTCTCCTTGCCACAGGCTGGCTGGTCCCCTGGGACCCATCTCTCCCTGTCCCCAACACTAGCCTGGTGGAAACTAGCCCACCAGCCTGGGGGAAATCCAGCAGTGTCAGGACTCCTTCTATCCCTAACACCATGGCTGCTGGGTCCAAAATAGGAGATGCTGCCAGGTCTCCAGGAAAGGGACTCTGCTTGTCAATTGAAGGTGCATAACCAACTTGATTATGGCTTTTTTTTGAGGGTAATTCTGGAGAAAAAATTAAAACTGGGAGCTCAGAGTATTAAAAGTAAGTGTAAAATCTCTGCCTTGAATGTACTGTTACTGCCCTTGAAAGAAAAAAATTTAAATCCATTAAATAGCAAATTCTGAAATGTCATGATTTTTCCATCTGCTGAGCGCAAAAACTGGCCTGGAAGTGTCAGCATCTGAGCCCCCATTAGCCCTGCAGGCCTGGACTTATCCCAAGGCTCTGGCAGATCCCCATTATGATCCCAGTGGCTTTGCCTTCCTTGGAGAGGCACCAGCTGTACCCACTGTGTTTGCAGGAGGACACCAGCCCTGCTGGCAGCTCCCACTGGTGTCTCTGGCCCTGCCTAATGTACCAGGAGGGTGAGGGGTGATTTTTAGCAGTTTTGTTCATGGCAGGACCCTCTGTCCCAGTTGCTGATGTGGTCCCTGTCCCAGCATCACATTGCTCTTGGCTGGAGCAGGACCAACTGGTGGCATGGGGTGTCCCGAGAGCTGCAGCAGGGAGCAGAGGACAGCGCAAAGCCCATATCAGCAATGATTTCCTGACAAACACTACAGCTCATTTTCTGTTCTCATTTATAAACTGCTCCACACCAGCCATCTGATCTCCATTATTACAATTACAAACAACCCCCAGTAACTCCAGCTGGTCAGCTCCATTCGCCCGGCGCTGCTGCCATTCAGGGATGCCATATGGTACCAGAGTTTCCAAAGCAGCATTGTCAATCAGCCTTATTAATTTCTGAGTTCATTCCTTTTCCTTTTTGGGATGTATTTATTTTTTTTCCCCTCTCTATGTAAAAGAGAGACATTCTCTGGTCTTAATTTGTATTTTGCAGCTTGATGTAATAATTGAAACATCTCCATCAAGAAGGCAGCTGACAGGGAAAGGACAAGCCCAAACTCTGTGAGCCGCCCCCAGAGTAATGGTGCTTGTGCAAGACCTCCAAGTGTCTCTCACCACCTATATCACAGTGCATGCCACCAGAATATTAAAAAAACATTAGATGTGGAGTGCCAGACATGCCTGGCTTTTTCACTGCAGATGGAGGGCGGGTAATGGCCATTTCCCTTCGATCTCTTGCTCTCCTTTGAGCTCTATTTGTTCTTTCCCCAACATTTCAGAGCCTCTAGGTGATACTATTGGAGATTGTCGCAGATGCTGAGATTATGCTGGCTCTACCTGTGCCTGCCCGTGGTCAGCAGGTACCCGGATGCATCCCCTGGTGCAGCCCGATGGGGTCTGTGCAGTTACTGCCACCAGGTGGACCCCCCCCTTTGGGTGATTCATAGGGAAGAAGCCACTTCTGTGCTGGGCCACTTCCCTGTGCCACTGTTGCAGATGGCCGTGTCAGGTACCCATTGCTGTGTTGTCACAGGATGCAAAGGGATACAGGATGTTGTGGGATGTGAAGGCTGGTGCAGGCACTGGATGCAGCACATCCCAGCTCATCCCAGCACAGCAGACACAGCAGTGACCAGGCAGTGCATCTTCTGCCTTCTCAAGAGTCACCTGCAGGGACAGGGGGGTTGTATTTTGCTTTGCTTTTGTATTTTAAAGCAAACCCAGAAATCACTAAGGGATATTTTCTATTCTCACCTTGAGGGGGCTGGATTTTGTGGTTCTGAAATGCTCGGTGCCAGCTATAGCTCAGCACCCATGTTCAGCAGTGATATCCTTCCCTGGGGGTGGGAGAGAGGTGATGGAGGTGGCTCAAAGGATGAGCCATCAGTGTTGGCACCCTCCAAATGTCTCGTGAAGGTGTCTCAGTGCACTTTCATGACTGTTTGGTGTTTGCATCCTGGGCCAAGAGCTGCCTCCGAGGCTGTAGGTTCCTCCAGCAGCATCCCCGGGGTCCCAGGCTGCAGGTACCAGTGTCCAGAGGGACTGGCAGGGTGCTTGCTGCCATCCATGCCCAGGGGAATAGGAAGCAGGCATAGAAGAGAGAAGAACACCCAGGAGATCTGTGTTGGGGGCTGAGGGGAAGAAGGTTTTGTGGGCTGTGCCTTATGAAGATTGCCTGGGATTACATAGAACTTCTTTGTTGCCCACTGGTTACACCTTTTCTTGGAGTTTTTGAATTTGTGGCCTTTTCCTTAATTTTTCTTAGTCGTTTCACCCGCTGAATCATCCCACATGTTCTGCAGGAGCCTGCTTATTTGCCTGCATCTCTCTTGTGGTGGCCTTGGGGACATGGAAGCCCCATGGCGAGCCCTTGTGCTTCTCCCCTTGCCAAACCATCATGACCAGCTCATCCTTCAGGCTGTGGGGAGCCATCAGTTGGGCATTTCAGGAATCCTGTCCTGAGGCAGCTCCATTGTTTCCCCAGCTGCTCAAGACTGCCTCTTCAGAGAAGCCATGGCATTTCTTGTGAGTTGGGAATGAGTTTGAAGAATTCTCTGGGATTTCATATGGGACCAGGCCATGCAGTGCCTTAGTGAGTAGCCTGCAGCAGAAAGCCACTACTTTGGGGTTTGTTTGCTTTTCCCCCTAGCACTGATGCAATTTTGCAATTATCCCATTGCATCCTGAAAAGCATTCAGTTACTAAACCCATCCTCTCTCATCTCTGCCTGACACTGAGGCTCTAGGACCCACACCATTCCTCTTACTTTTGGTCAAGGGTTGTTGTGATGTTTCTCCCACCACATTTTTCTTTTTTTTTTGTCTGTGGGATTTTGCTGTTTTCTCAGCGTTCTTCAATTATGATTTCACATACCACCCTGAGCTGACTCACTGCTGACAGCGTCTTCTCTGCGTAATGGAGGGGCAGCTGAGCCAACATGATTTTCTGGCCCTATTCCTTCCCCTGCCTACATGGTTTCTCCTTCTCCCCTCCATTCTTCCTGACCAGCACAACTCCCAGAGTGTCATTGCTTCCTTAGGAACACCTCACCACAAGCATGGTTCATCCCTTGCTACATCCCACATGTGGTTGTCTTGTTCTGGATATGTCTTGGCATCTCCTGTGGCCTTCTCTGATCCATTTTCCAAGGGTTTGGAGCAGGGGCTGGGAAAGAGAAGCCTCTACCTTAATATCTCCCCCAAGATAGTGACTGCAATGTGTGCTGAGATCAATGAAGGAGAGAATATTTCCTTTTTCTCCCCAAGTCCTTGATGGTGCTGGAGGAAAATGAGTCTGCTCCACCAGTAGCTGTGCCCTGGGACTGTTCGGTGGAGCTGTCTGCAGCAGGGATGGGGGTGAAGCAAGCACTGCTGCAGTCCTGTGATGCTGAAGCTGGTGTCCAGTCCTGAACCTGCAAGAGGAAAGCTTTACAAGAAACTTTGGAGGAAGAAAAAAGCTCCTCACCAACCTTATTTTTTCATTCACAGCTGGAGTGAGGCCAGGTTTTGCAGTGGGACATTTTTTCACTGCAAATGGAGCTGCTGTCTTCTGGCCAGAACCCATTGAAAGGCTTCTGCCCAGCCACCACCCTGAGACAGGAGAGGACAACCCAGGGACACCAGCCCCACCTCTCCCCACTGAGTCCCCAGCAAGGTGCTGTTGGAGCTGACCAGCTGTCTCTCCTGTGGGCTGCCATTACCACTTTGCTTTGAAAACTCTCCAGGGCTTTGTTCTCCCCCTGATAGAATCCATTTGGAGCAAATGCAGACCCTCAGCATCCTGCCAAACCCCGGGGAGGCTGGTGTGAAAGCATTAGGGACAGATAAGCCCTTCTTGAGGGTGGAGATGGATGGATGAATGGATGGATGGATGGATGGATGGATGGATGGATGGAAGGATGGATAGAAGGATGGAGAGAAGGATGTCTTCAGAGGGAGGTGCAGAGGGAGCTGGTAAAGCTTCTCTTCTTTCTGTCTCTGGTGACTGAGCAGAGGAGCATGTGGAACCTCCAGCTGGGGGATGCCAGCCTCTGCCTCCTCTCCTTTTCCAAATGGGCTCCAGCAAATGTCCCTGCACAAGTGGTCCCCCCCCAGTAGGCTTGTAGGCTTCTGCCTCACAGGCACCCCAGAGTGCCCCAGCCTCCCAGGCTGAATTCTCACAGCGTGGGCAGGGGGTGAAGGGGGAGTTCTGCCCCTCTGCTCTGGCCTGTGAGATGCCCCTGCAGCTCCTCCAGGTGGTGCACTCACAGCAGAAGGGCAGGGAGCTGTCGGAGCAAGGACAGAGGTGCTGCAAGGGCTGGAGCCCCTCTGCTGTGAGGGGCAGCTGAGAGAACTGGTGGGGTTTATGCTGGAGAAGACAAGGCTGTGGGGAGACCTTAAAGCCCCTTCCAGTCCCTAAAGGTGCTCCAGGAAAGCTGGGGAGGGACTCTGGATCAGAGGGGGCAGCCATGGGATGAGGGGGAAGGGTTTGACACTGAAAGAGGGAGACTGAGACGAGATCTCAGGCAGAAATTCTTTGCTGTGAGGGGGGGCAGTCCCTGGCCCAGGCTGCCCAGAGAAGCTGTGGCTGCCCCTGCCCTGGAGGGGTTTAAGGGCAGGTTGGATGGGGCTTGGAGCAACCTGGGCTGGTGGATGGTGATGGAAGGTGTCTCTGTCCTGGGCACTGGGTGGCTCTGGGTGATGTTTAAGGTCCCTTCTTTAACTCTAACCATCCCATGAATCCAGGATTTATATTGTGCAGCATCAACATGCAGGCCTTACCCACAGCACTTACCTGCAGCATTTTCTTGCGCTGTTCCCAAGCAGGATTTTTGCACAACATTGCCAGGCTGGAGTCACCCCACTGTGAGGGAACAAGGAAATGTCCAGCCCGGGTGCCTGGGTTGTACCACCAGTGGCAGTACTGGTGTAGGGATGCTCATCCCTGTGAGGAGCCTGGCCCAGGACACAGGCTGTTCCTGGACCCGTGGGGACCTTGTAGGGGCTGGTGACAGTCCACAGGGAGATGGGAATGGGGCAGTGGGGAATGTTAAAGCCGTTATAAGCCAGGGCCAGGGGTCTCCAACAGATGAGACCTTGCTGGCCAGATGGGGAGGCTTATCTGCCACTTGCTGGGGCCACAAAGGAGGGTTCCCCAGAACAGCAGCTGCTCCTGAGTTGGGACACGTGTCAGGGCGAAGCCCAAGGGTGGCAGACATGGCCCTAGGCATTGTCGGGGGTCACCCCCCATCTGACAGGGAGCAGGTGGGGTGGGAGGGCTCTATCCTGGCTCCATTCTGAATCCATCCCAGCCCTGCTGGGCAGCAGCTGCCTGTGGGGACACAGCATTGGCCACCCAAGCCACTTGGTGCTGCGCTGCCTTGTTGCCTTTGCAGGGAATCAGAGAATTAATCCTTTTTCTCTCTTTTTTTTTAATTTTATTATTTATTCCCCAGAAAAAATGGGAATGGCCACCTCAGAGCAGGGGACAAGGCAGGGATGATGATGGGGCGAGCAACTTGAGAGCAGAAGCAGGGTCTAGCTGAGCATCCTCCTACATGGAGCCTGATGGGAACTGGGATGGGAGTCCCTCCTGCCCACTCACTTCTGGTGCCATCAGGCAAACTCCAGGCAATAATTTATCCCTGGAGCCAGGACTGGCTGCGCTGCAGCCCCACAGCTGTCGCTGGCTCCAAGACTCATGGTGGGTGCCAGTGTCCAGCCAGGGCACAACCCTGCAGCCCTCACCCATCTCTGGCCCCTCTGCTGCCCCTTGCTGCTGGTGAGAGGCTAATTTCAATTATCTTCTCAGTCCATGTGAATTCTGTTAATATCAAAGTAATGAGGCAAGTGGTGTGATTTGAAGGAATGGCTGGGGAATTGCTGGGGATGGGATTGCACCAGCCCAGAGGGTAAATTAAAACCTCTCTTTGGAAAGAAGCAAAGGGCTGTACCAGAGCAGAGGCTGATGTTCAGGCTGTCCTTGCCCAGAGGACCACTGCTGCTGTCTCTGAGTCACTCTTTTGTGCTGGGAGGCTCATTTTGAGATGCCATGGGCTGGATGGAGAGCCCCAGTGGGGATTATCCCCCCCTATCCCTGCCACAGCACCTCCAGCCTCCTCACAAGCCCTGTCAGGGCTCATGCCCAGAGCATCTGCCCTGGGATGTGAATGGATCCTCCTGCTCAGCTTTTCCTGAGCTGTGTGGGGCAAAGCTGCTGCCATGATGCCTCATTTGGAAACCCTCCAAAGGAGCACTGAGATGGACAGTGTGCATCCTGCCACGGGCAGGGGCCAGAGGCTGTGGGCTGTGGAAGGTTGCCGTGGGGTCTGTCAGCTTGGGGAAGGACAGGGAGCTCTCACTCACTCATACTGCCTGGCCCCCTGGTGAGCTGCAGCTTATCTGGATGCAGTATCCTTCCTGGTGTGTCAAAAGGATCTGTCAAAGCTCCCAGCACTGGTTCTCCAGGAAGATCTGAGCTTACTGTGCCTGGGCCAGGGGTGTGAAAAGATCACTGCGGAGAGGGCAATAGCAGGGACCACTAATCTATCCATACATCTACACATCCTTCTGTAAAACAAGCTCCAGCTACCTGTCAGGCTGAAAAAAGAGCTTTGAACGGGGTGGTGGATGGAACCTGCAGAAATGGTGCTCACTAGGGACAGGAAGGAGCCCCTCCTGCTGTGAGGTGCTTGTGCATGGAGCAGACCTCAGTGAGGTCCTTGCAAGAAAATGAGGATGGTGCTGGGCAGAGGGAGGGCAGGGGGCTGTGTTGGGGTGGTATGTGTGGGTAAAAATAGCTGTCTGTAGTGCAGGAATGTCATAGGTGGCTGCCAACTGGGGAGGGAGCGCCTCTCAGATCCTTGTGAATTTGATTGGGAAGGAAAGGATGAGTTTCAGGGCTGTGGCACTGAGCAGAAAAGCAGGTCAGGCAGGGGACCCTGATGGACACCTCCCCACAGATACTCTGCTGAGCTGGCCCAGAGCCCAAAGTAACTGGGTAGTGAGAAGGGGTGGAATCCTCTCCGGTTTCCCCTAAACTCAGAGAAGGCTTCTCTGCTGTGAGGAGACTGAGTCCCTGGTGCAGGTTGCCTAGAGAAGCCATGGCTGCCCCAGCCCTTGAGGGGTTCAAGACCAGGTTGGATGGGGCTTGAAGCAACCCGGGCTGGTGGGAGGTGTCCCTGCCCGGGGTGGGGAAGCACCGGGTGGGCTTTAAGGTTCCTTCCAACTCAAACCACGCTGTGACTATATAACCACCAGGCTGAGCAGGGATCAGAGGGCCCAGTAGAAACATGTCACCTGTCCCCCACAGGTGCTGGCCTAAGGCTCTGAGGCATGAAGCCTGGTGAGATGAGTCAGAAGGATCAGTGTCCCCTATTTCCCTTGTTGATGTCACTAGTTTTGCAGCAGCTGCTGCCTCACTGGTTCTTCGGGGCTGAGGGAGGGTGTGATGGGGGCAGATTCTACAATTTATAAACACTCTGAGCTGGCTGCAACCCCCCCCACCTCCCAGGGACGGCTCTTCTCCAGCAGGCAGACCCAGTCAAGACAGGAGGGTTTGGGCAGAAGTTGCTTCATCTCAAGGTGGGAGGTTTGACCCTCCCCACGGTCCCACAGCCCACGACGGACACCTGCTGGCTTCTGCGTGGCTCTTTGCTGGCATCTACTGTCAGCTTGAAATCCTGCAACTGCTGGTTGTTTTTTTGTTTGTTTGTTTGTTTTATTTTGTCCTCACGGAGAAACACTGAAACTCGGGCAAGAGCTGTTCCTCGTCCCCTTCCTGGGATGGAGGAACAGTCCATGGGACGACGGGTCCGTCATCTGCCCGCAGTATCCGCAAGGACAGTGCTGCCCATTGGGACATTGTCCTTCCAGGGCAGAAGGAAAAACCTAGTGCTGAAGGTGGCTTTGCAGCCAGCCATGGAGCAACATTCCTCTGGGCTCATAAACCTAAAGACAAAGCTCTTCCCTGTCCCTCCTGCCTCCCTGTGCTATGAATGGGGCAGGAGTCTCTTTCTGCAGCATCACCTGAGCCTGGGGTGACAGAAAAACCTCCACTAAGGTCTCCTCCTGCTCCAACCGAGCTCAGTAGTTGCTGTTGGCCCATCAGAGAGAAATAGCAGTGGTGGAAAGGAGTGGCATTTATCAAAGCTCTATTTGCCAGGGGAGCTGGAAGCACTGGGATGCTGAGAGGTGCCTGTGCCATCCAACATTGCTCATGCTTGTCATCCATACAGCCAGAAGACATGGCAGCCATTGCCCAGTGCTCCTTACAGCCTGATCTGAGCTAGGACCTGCCCCCCTTCCTCTGTGGCTCAGAGTGAATGACCATCAATAGGTTCCAGAGTGAACAGAGGCTTTAATAGGGGCTCAGATTGAACATCAGTAGGTTCCAGAGTGAACAGTGGCTTTAATAGAGCTCAGAGTGCCCATCAGTAGTCTCCAGAGTGAACAGAGGCTTTAATAGAGCTCAGAGTGCCCATCAGTAGGCTCCAGAGTGAACACCAATAGGTTCTACAGTGCCCATCAGTAGGCTCCAGAGTGAACAGAGACTTTAATGGAGCTCAGAGTGAACATCAGTAGGTTCCAGAGTGAACATCAGTAGGCTCCAGAGTGAACAGAGGCCTCAGTAGGCTCCAGAGTGAACATCAGTAGGATCCAGGATGAACAGAGGCCCTCAGTACGTTCCAGAGTGAACATTAGTAGGGTCTAGAGTAAACATCAATAGCTCTGTCTCTGTTTCCACACAGGCTGCAGCTGTGGTGCCAGGTGATGTACAGAATATATGAGGGTATCTCTGGTGATGTACACCACCATCCCCATAACTCAAGAAGCACTTGCTTCCCAGTGCCCATCAGAGAGGAATCACCGTTTTCATTTGCAAGCTGAAAATGAGCCAAAACATGTGGCTTTTTGACACCTTCCCCATGGGAGAGGTCAGAAGGGTGAATCAGCCCAACTGAAACCGTGAAGGCAGTGACAGATTTTATGATGTGCAATCAATGTGCTGATTTTTATGATTAATTGATTGTGCTGTGGGCCAATTGAAGTCCCTGCCACTGGTGCTACTTGGCATCTGAGAGCCCGAAGCTCCAGCTGGCAGCCAGTTTCAGCTGTTACAGCTCTTGGGTGCCACTTTTCCCATCTATTCTCTTCTTCTTATATAGAAATGATCCTGCCCGACAACATAAAACTTTCACACCTGTTAGCAAAAGTATTTTCCCAGCTGGTCATGCTGCTACTGCAGGGATCAGGTAAGAGAAAAGCCTGGACTACAACAAAATAAACTTTTCAGGGAATAATTATGTCCCAAAACAAACAGAAAGTGCTCTCTAGTTGAAGTTCTCAGAGATTTCAGCAATTTCAATGTCAGAAAATGTAATTTTCCTGCATAAGAAAGGATGAACCCATCAGTTAAGTAGCTATTGCCTCTCTGAATCTATGAATTATATTAATATCTATCTGTCTTAAAATCCATGCGTGTGAATGTCCAGCTATATAATAAAATCTTTTATTCCTGTTTCTATCCTTTGCAGAATTTCAGGAGGCTTGGTCCTGCAGGGCAGGGTCAGTGCCTTCCTCCCTTGCCCAGATTCCCCAGGGACACTGAACAGAGCAACCCTTCCAACTGATGAGGGCCGAGGGAGCATCCCAAGCACTGCCCTTAGCCTGAGATGTTCTCACCTGAGCCTGTGGCTCAGGAATGTTATCCCAGGGACTGAATATGAGCTCTTAGGATCTTTTATTTTGTTTCAGGAGGAATCAATTAAACTAATGCAAATAATACAGCATCTCATGGCACTCTATAAATAGGATGGTGGGGCTCTGGCACAGCTCCTGCCAAGTTATAAGTCTAATAATAGCAGCTAAGTAGGGGGTTGCAGGAGCTGGGAAGATGCTACAGAGACTCTGCCAGAGTGGCTCAGCCCTGCCGCAGCCATGGACTGGGGACATGCCACAGCATGGAGATGTGCCATCCAACAGGGCACTGGGAAAATGCTATTGGAGGGACCAGCTGGGCACAGCCCTCAGGCAGGAGACATGGAGCCTGTCCTGGGGACCATTTGAGGGATGGCTGCAGACAGTGATACCCTTTCCAGTGATAGGGCCAGGGCACTGGCATTCCCCCCTCAGCCCTGCACCACAGCCTCTTGTAGCCCTTCCCCTCCCACTGCTCCTGCTACCAGGAGACATTTCCAGCTGGGCTTTTGTCACCCAGGCACACAAGTTTCTGTGGGAAGTTTCTATGAATAGCTTTTCTTCAAGCAACTTCCACTCCCCAACCCCCAGCCTTCTTCCCTTGGGAAGGAGCCTTGCTGAAGGTCGATGCCACTCCAGGGTGCTGTGACTCACTCCCTTCTGCCAGCCCTGGACACAGCCTTCATCCTCCTCCCTCCCATCCATCCCTGCAGCAGCACCGCTGCATGGGAATTGCACTCTCCATTCCTTATGATATTAAATTGAAGAGGGACCATCTCATGTGCTGGGCTCCCAGCTCTCACCACAGGCCTGTGACATGAAAGGGCTCCTAAGAAATGAAGGAGCCTGAGTAAAAGCAGGTTGAGAAGCTGGCCAGGGAAGCCAAGGTTGTGGGGAAGTCTCCAGAGAGCAGCATCTCTGCCTGGGGGGACCAGGACCCCCAAGAGCATCCTGCAGTGTGTGACCTCCCTGGGCCACAGCTCTCACCTGACTGTGCTCTGCAGAGGAGCTGAGCCCCACTGCTTCCCTCCTGACTTACCCCTTGCTCTACCTGAGACTCCCACATTGGGACCAGGGCCTTCAAGGCACTTTGGGCTCCTGATTTGCACTGGAAGAAACCAACATCTGGGGCTGGAAAGCCACAATAATTGATGTAGTTGTCATACAAATTGCTGATGAAGGGGAGAGCAGGCATTCCCATGGCCCATGCGGTGGCAGTGAAGATGGGATGAGCTTCCTATCATGCCAATGGCTTTAGGAGTCCCTAAGCACGGCTGGGCCAACATCTCTGGGTGTATCTGGAGAACTTGTAACTCCAGGAGGGCAGTTCCTCATGTCCCACACCCTACTTCCCCTGGGTTAGCTGCCCTTATGCTGACAAAGCCTGGCTGCTGCATGGACCGGGGACAGCAACCATTGCTGGAAACTCCAAGCCCCCTCAGCCCTGCAGCAGGGACCTGGGGAGGGGAATAAATGGTACTTTTATGGAGGTAAATGCTACCAGAGGACGAGCAGCACAGGGGCTGTGAGGGAGGTTGAGCTTGCTTCTCTTAGGGAGAAGTCAGCATGCTGTGACTGCTCTGGGGAATTGAATGTCTTCTCCACGCCAGCAGTGTGATGGGGAAAGGCAAGGCTTCTCACCTGTCTGGCACTGCCACCACCGGCATGGTTCCCAGGCACCTAGCCCATACTTGCCAGCATTCACCCTGCTTGGTGCAGCATGGAGAAATGAAGGAAAGCAACCTAGACAGTGCCTTTCAGCTGCACTGAAAACCTCTGTTTAGAGTTCCTGCAGCCACGTCAGATGGGAACATGGCCTTAAAGGCTGGGAATACCAAAAGCAGTACTGGGAAGGGAGGAAAAATTCAGAGCACTCACTGCAATTGCCTGTATGGGCAATGGACTGAGTGCTCCCTGAGTGGGTGTCACAGGGAAAATGAACCCTGTCTCCACTCCAGGATGAAAGGACAAAATTCCCCTCTGCGGTGTACAACCCCAACAGCTGGAGAAGGCCCAGAGGGGACAGGATCCCAGGGCTGAGTGATGGGGCAATGCAGCAGCATCTCACAATGGCCAGGAGTCCCTCAAGCCAAACCAAGACTTCTGAACTAAAAGAAAATCAGGAATATGTGAACCATCTGTTTTGCAAAGAAATAACCTTCAGGGTTTCCTCTGCTGCAACCTCAAGAAATTCCACAGCTGTTGCTTCTGAGTGGGAAGGAGCATGGCCAATGCTTGGCACTGGTGGCTGTGGCTGGGGAAGAGCTGTGCTGGGCTGGGACCCTCTTCCTGCTGCAGCCCCTTACTGTGCCCCTTTCCCAGCCTGCACCAAACAAAACTGAATTCTTACAAATCCTTGTGTTTTGCAGAAGCCCAGGGAGCTTCAAAGCCCCATCCTGAAGGCCCCTGTAGCTGCCCAAAGTGCTGGGAGCACAAGGGGAGGGATGATCCTAGAGGTAATTTTGCTCCTAGAGGTATTTTCTTCTCCTAATGGCTGCCTCTTGGCTGCAAAAAATAAGATGCCAGTCTGCTAAAGAAAACAAAATGTGATTCTTATTTTCAAGCTGCAAGATGAGCAAAAGAAAAGCTACACAGGCTCTGCTGGACATCTGTAAATACCATCATCCTCACTCCCACTGAAGGTCCATGGGGCTGCCAGGATGTGGAGTCACCATGAGGAAACTGACCATCCAGTAACTCCCTGGTGCTGGGCTGGATGCCAGTGGCCTCTGTGGGCACACTAGGAAGGTGCCACAGACACTCTAGAGCTTCCCCTCTACACGCCAGCCCTAACAAAGGAGACAAAAGTGTTTTGGTAACATGGTGCAGAGACCTCTGTAATGCAGCACTCACCTGAGGTGTCCCAGAGGGTCTGGCTGAGGCCCCCCTGCTGTTCCTGAGACAGCCCTGCATGGGGACCCTCACCACCTCCAAGGCCACCACTGGGCACTAACAATGGAGCACCAGGACCTGGGTCCCCCCGTGCCCCATTCCAACAGAGCAGCGGGGCCTGGATCTCTCCCTGTGCTCCATCCTGGGCCACAGCCAGGAGCACCAGGACCTGGGTACCTCTAACTGTGCCCTATGAGGACCACTAGGGATCAGGGTCTCCCTCCTGTGCCCCATCCCAGGCTGGAGTGGAGAGCACTGGGAACCTGGGTCTCCTCTCCTGTATCCCATCCCTCCCATGACCTGGGAGTGGTCCCATCCCTCCTCATGACCTGTTCTGGGCTGAAGAGGAGAGCATTGGGGAACACCATACCCCCAGGTCTCCCTCCTCGGCAGCCTATCCCGTGATGGAGCAGGGAGTACAGGGACTTGGGTGTCCCTCTCCCATTCTCCATCCTTGCTGGAGTGGGGAGAGCACCAGGGATGCAGGTCTCCCCTCCCATGCCCTATCCCGAGTGAGAAGCAGCGGGGAGCACTCTGTAGGGACACGGGTGTCCCCTCTGCTCTGCAGCCCATCCTGTGCCGGATTTAGGGACGTGCGGGATCCGGTTCTCCCCTCCCCGTGCCTCGTTCTGTCCCGAAGCGGGGAGCAGTGGGGAGCCCCAGGGACTCGGGTCCCTTCTCCCACGCCCCATCCCGTACCGGAGCGGGGAGCACCCAAGCCTCAGGTCCCCGCTGCCGTGCTCTGTCCCGGGCTGCAGGGAGAAGAGCGGGGAACGGCGGGGACCCAGCTGTCTCCTTGCCGTGCCGGAGTGGGCAGCAGCAGGAATCGCTTCGGAGCTCCAACCCCCCCGGCCCTGCTCCGTGCCGGTGGCGGCGGGGCGGTGCGCGGGGCGGCGCGGAGGGGCGCGGAGAAGTGGGGGGCGGTGCGGGCGGCGGCGGAAGATGGCGGC
>VZTY01033798.1:806371-824111 GCA_013400935.1 Turnix velox
GCTCGCTCCCTGCCTTGGAATAAGCGCGGCTGGAGGAGCGGACGGCGGAGCCTGGGCTGGGTCTTTACACCCCCGGGCACTTGCCGAGGTAGCCGCTGGGCAGGAGGAGGAAGGGGACGCGTGGCGGTGATGTCCCAGCCCAGCGGAGGGGTGAGCAGGCGGAGCGGGGCTGGCCGGCCTGCGGGAGGCAGCGGGGGCTGTTTTGATGTGGCGGCCGGGGTGCCCAGAGTGCCCGGAGTACTCGCTTACTCAAGAGCTGTCGTTTTTGCAGCCAAAGGGAGGGCTCTGCCGGTCCGTCCTTGTCCCTCTGTGCCACCCTGCTGAGCTGTGCCCCTTTTAAACTGCTGGCAAAACGAAGGGAGCGATTTTAAAGCCCTTGGAGATGTCCATGTGGGAGAGCCGGGCAGTGCCACCAAGGCTCTGGAGCTGAGGGACAATCCCTGCTTTCCCTCCCGAGCTCCTTGGTGACTCCCCTGAACTTCAGGCTGGAACTTCTTGGTGCGGGGATGGCGTTCCTGCCCAACTTTGCTTTCTGGGTAGCTCTGAGCCCATGGGGACGTGGGTGAGAGGAGGTTGGAGCAGACAGGCCAGGACCCCCCAGAAGTCTCTCACTGCCTGACGTGGCTTCTTTTCCTCCCAGCTTGGAGGGGACGCAGCCACAGCCTCCAGCCCTCTCGGGAAGTGGGGAGGTTTTGCCATCTGAATGTTCCAGTACTGGGACTGGTTTCAAGTGGTGTTGCTGGCTGTGTCTGCAGGATGCCAGAGACCATCATCCCATCTTTTTGGGAAGTGTAACCCTCCTGCTTTAGAATAACCCCTTGGCTGCCAGGTTATTGCTCACTCTGTGGCTCTCCCAGGCAAGGAGAAATGTTGGTTTGTTCAGTTAAAACAATTTTGCAGTGATACGTGGAAACCAAGCAGTCACCAGATCGGGAACTGGAAGCTGCTGGGTGAGGGTAGCCCTGCTGGTGCCCCTCCTGGCACTGCTCCTCCTCACCCCCTTCCCTAGCCTGCCAGCCCTGCTTCACTGTGCAGCAAACTGGGCTGCGGGTTGGGGGTCCTGCCTCGGGGACATCCAGAGGGCACAGGCAGGCTGCAGGGCTGACCTGCCCCTATCCGTGAGCAGGGGGTGTGGGACTGAGCAGGGGGTGTGGGACTGGGCAGGCTGTCTCGGTGCAGCTCCAGAAGGGGCTCTGTTGTAGGGATGAGCTCAGTAGCTCGGAGCGGCCCCTGCAGGGGCCTCTGACAGATGATAACTGGAGTCCTCGGAGGGGCTTGGCAGGCGTCTGAGCGAGGAAATGCCTGTGACACTGGCTGGAAGCAGCAGTGACTACAGGAACGGGCTCAGCGTCTCCCTCCGGAGTGGGAGATGGTTAAGGGAAGGTGTTTTGGGGACGCTCTTCCTGGGAGCGGGGCACATCGGGGGGTGTTGGACTTGGGGGTGGCTGCTGCCCTCCTGCCCCCTGGCACACAAGCTGCAGCGCTGCCAGCATCTCCCCATGGGTTCAACAGTTAATGTGCAAATTGATCCTCTCCAGCTGGTGTGAGGTTTCAGCGATGTCCCTTTAGGCTGAGGGCTTAGGAGCAGCAGGTAAATAGGGTTACTGTGCCTGGAGAAGCCCAGGGCCGGGTTGGTTCCCTTCTCCTTGACTCCGCCACCTCTCCAAAATACATTCATCTGTCTTGCCTGTTTAGATCATGAAGTACTCGGAGCAGGGTTGATTGCTCAGCACACAGGAGTAAAAATGGAAATAAAGACATGTTTGCTCTGTGGAGAAATCTGTGACCAGTTGCAGTGGGTTTGGAGCAACTGTTTTCCTCCTGTGAAGCTTGGTGGTTATTTTGGCTACTATGGCTGTTAAGAGCATGCCATGGGCATCTGAGGACATGGGACAGCATGATGTCCTGGCATGGCCAAGTTCTAAGAGACGGGCTCAGCCTCGTTGGGGTCCCCTAGCACCCTCCTGCCCCCCTGGCTCCTTCCTGTGCTCCTGCAGCCACAACCCCTGTGTTTAACCCCTGTGTTTCTTTTCTGTTCCAAGGTGGCAGAGAGAATAAAATGCCCATCTTGATCTCCAAGATCTTTAAGGGACTGGCAGCGGATCAGACAGAAGCGCTGTACGTGGGAGATGCCATCCTCTCCGTCAATGGCACTGACCTGTCTGAGGCCACGCACGACGAGGCAGTGCAGGCACTGAAGAAGACAGGCAAGGAAGTGGTCTTGGAAGGTAAGAGACAGGGGAGAGTCCTGCATCTGGGTCACCGATTCCCTTTTTTCCAGGCATTGTACTGGGAGCATGGACACGGCACATCATCTGCATATGTATTTGCATTGTTTGTCAAATGGAAAACAAGATGTGCAGATTGGTTTCTCTGCTTATCTGGAGGTAACCTCTGGGATCTACCTCCAGGGAGAGAGAGACACGTGTGCCTCTGCTCCAAGCCCAGCAGTTCCATCATCCTGCTGTGGGACCACAGGCAGGCAGTGATCGGAGCCATAGGGTGAGTTGCAGAGGTTTGTGACTCTTCTGCCCTGTGGCATCACTTTAAGGCCGTGGAAAGCTTTTTCTACTTCCCCTGTGATTTTTATTTTAACTTGTGTTCTTAGCTTGAGCAGGGTCCTGCAGCACCGCAGCCTTGAGGTGGTGAAGAGGGGCAACCAGATCTGGCTCCTTGCTGGGTACCTCTTGGATTGCTGGGAAGTGTTGGGCAGGGGCGGGCAGGGGCACAGTCCTATGGGGTGCCCAGCAGCTGAACCCCAACTGCAGCTCCCCTCAGATCTGGCAGTGGAGGTTCTAGATACCTCAGGGATTATGGGATCCCAGAATGATTTGGGTTGGGGGCAGGGCCTACCTACTGCCACCCCATGCCCAGGACAGGACACCTCCCACCAGCCAGGTTGGTCCAAGCCTCATCCAACCTGGTCTTGAACTGATCCATGGAAGGGACAGCCACAGCTTCTCTGGGTAACCTGGGCAAGGGGCTTCCCCCTTCACTGCAAAGCATTTCTTCACAAGATCTCATCTCAGTCTCCCTCTTTCCATTTAAAAGCAGAGCATGGTTGCAAAGTCCCGTTTCTCTCCCCCCCCAAGGTTCCCCCCGCGGTTGTAGTGCTGCAGATCCCAGAGGGATGTTTGTATTTGTGGGGAGCACTCTGGGCTCTGCTGGACAAAGAAGAGCTCTGTGTCTTCTGCTGCCAGTGACCGCTGTGGCTGTTTCTTTCCCTGTGCCTCCCTCACATTGTCTCAGCTTCAGATTTTCATTTTTAGCTTGGCTCAGCATTTTCTGCTGTGGGTTCCTCCTCTCTAGGGAGCCTCAGGACCACGGTTCAGCCAGAGGAATGTGCTGCTCTGCACAGCTGCCTGGAGTGGATAGGGGTGGTGGTTGGGGTTGGATTTTTTTTGACCAAAATGAAATACAAGAGCCTCTTTCTCTGCAACTCTGCAAAATTTCTCACAACAGATGCTGGTCTTGGACCACCCTCTCTCTCTCTCTGTTATTTTCTTTTAATACTTTACTTTGGTGTGGGATTCCTTTTAGTGAGAGGTCCTGTGGGAGGTGGAGATGAGCTACCCTTTCTGTAGAGAGAATAACTCATTTCCCTGGACCTCATACTCCTCCCCCTCCTCTTCCTCTTCCATCTCTCTGGGAGCCAACAAGTTGATGTTCCAGGAGGCAGTTGCAGGCGTGACCTTTGCTGTGGCTTGCTGAGCTTAGATATGACCTGCTGGGCTTCTTAATTAATGAGAACTCCCAACAGGTTCCCCTGGAGGAGGGCAGAGCTGAGCTAGGTCCCACCACCACATGCTGGAGGCTTTGGGGTTAGTTTGTAGCTGATGGCAGTGGCCTTTCTTGGACAGCAGATGGAATGGGACAGAGGTTTCTGCTGCTCCTCCCATCACAGATGCTGGGGACACACACGGTGCATCTCCATCTCCCTGTTTTGGCTTTCCTGGTGTGATACAGCTGCGCCCATGGAGGATGGTGGGGTCCCTATCAGGCTGGTAGTGCTGTGTGGAGGTGGTGGCCTTGCCTTGGGTTGGATTGTCCCCTGCCACCAGGTTCTCCAGGAGCCAGCCTGGGATGGAGGGGCAGGGCTAGGGGTAGAGGATGGCATTATTGTGCCTGGAGCTTCCCTGTTCTCTTCTTCTGCTTGGGCTCATGCCAGGGCTTGGAGAAGAGCACCTTAATGTCACTTGAGTGCTCTTTGCTTCCTGCCTGCAGTCAGGTGGGACTCTGACTTCTTTTACCCTGAAGTCCTAAAACTGAGTAGTTTGGGACAGTGTCTGGGTGCTGCCTTGTTACTCCTGCCTGGGCTCATTCCTGGATTTAGGAGTTTCTGGGGGTGGCAGCAGGTAACAAGAACTGGGTGAGCTTGCACCCAGTGACGGGATGAGCTGATCTGGGGCTCTCCAGAGCAACTGGGCTGGGAGATGGAGCAGTTTCCTTTGAGCATCTGTGGCAGCTCCAGGTGCCAGCTCTCACCCTGCTCAGCTCAGCTCTGGCTCGTGGCTGTTGGTGCTGCTTGGGTGTGAGGACACACAGACACCTCTTCTCTGTCCTACCAACGTTGTCTTCTGGGCTTACTTGCCAAACTACTCCTTTGATATTTGTGTGAGGAGTTTGACTGGATGTATATTATGCTGCTATTCTGGGAAGAGTTACTTTCCCTTACCTTACTTTTCCCTTGGTGTCGTTTTTTTTTTGCATTGCTTGGTATCCAGAGCCCCTCCATGGCAGGGCTTATAACATCTTTTCAGCTGCCTTTGGTGCCAGGAGTGGTTTTCCCAGTGAAATCCCTTTGTTTATCAGCACTTGGAGGTCACTGGGAGCAGTGGGAGGGGGAATTGGGGCAGCTGTATCATCTCACCTCCATGGTAGCCTGTGGCTCCAAGGCTGCCACAGCTCTCCAGGACTCACTCAGCCTAGTAATAGCTTGGAAGTCTGAAATTCAGAAAGCCTAAAGGGGTCAGTAGAGCCCAGTGCTGGGATGCCCAGCTCCTCACTCTGGGGCTTGAGGCAAATGTAATGCTGTGGGTGGTGGCCACAAGCAGCTGCTCACACGTGGCCTCCCAGGGGCTTCTGCTGTTCCCCCCAAACCTAAAATAAAGTGTTACTCAGTGCAAAGCCCTGAGCAGAAAAAGGTCCTATTTGTCCTCTCTCCTTCATCCTGGAGAGGGTTAGTGTAACAGGCTGTCTCCTCAGAAGAGCTGAGTCTCTGTGGCTTCAGGGGCCACGTGGATTTCTTCTGCAGCTGCCAAGAGAACTGTTTGCCTGTCGAAGGTGGCTTTAAGCCAGGAGCAGTGAGGCAGGATTTCTGCAAAGTGGTTTGTGGAGGGTGCTGGCTAATGAGGAGATGGTAGCCTCCCAAGAGCCCTGGGACTGCAAGAAGACAATTAAAAAAAAAGTCAAGAACTACAATTACTGGTAGCGGAGATAATGCATAATATGGTCTGAGTTGCTTCCTTTAATGAGATGGGGGTAATTAATTAATCCACTCAACAGGGGGTGATTGCGGTGCAGTGAAGGGACTGGCTCTTTGCTGGGGTCACCAGAGGAGACAGCAGCTGCCATGGGATGGTAGCCCAGCCCCAGAGCATGGTCCCCTGGACACCTCCACAGCCTGTAACACGTCCCATCTCCCCGTGCTGGCTCAGGACCCTCCCAGACTGTGGGAACCCACTGACGCTTCTCCACCAGCCTTAAATCCTTCTTTAAAGATCATGCACCAGAGACGTGCACTGGTTCTCCATGTCCTGTCCTGGGCTGAATGCTCCTCATCTCCTCCACAGAGGAGATGTCTGTGGGGCTGTGACCCCCCACTGCACAGCTAATGCTGTCTGACGCCCTCCTCATGCCAGGAGAGCCTCAAGCCACGGGGACACTGCTCGGGTTTCAGTACCAAATGCTCTCTTAGTGAACTCCAGTTGGTTCCCAGGCACGGGGATAATGGCTGGTTCCCACTGCCAAGATTAATGACTCAGGGTAAAATCCAGTGCAGCTCAAATGCCTGCAGGAACGCGGCAGCTATTTATAACGGGAAGGTGCAGGTCACGAGGCTGGTGGCCCCATGCCACCTCCTTGGCCTTGGGGCCACCGCAGGGGGGCCTGACCTATGTGCCACAGTGGCATTGAAGCCATTTATAGCTGTGTTCTGCTGGCAGCAGGCAGAGCTGGGCACCCTGTGGGGCTCTGCCATCCCCCACCACTGTGGGATTCCAGGAGGTTTTGGGGAGCTCACTGGGATAGGATCGAGGGGTAAGATGGAAGAAGATGGGCAGATGAAGGATGGGGGTGGTAGGCTCTGCCAGCAGGGTCTTTCCTGCTTGGAAACAGGTTTTTTTTCTGGCATAAAATTTGATTGATGTGGCTTTGCTGCAGCAATGGAGCTGCTCCACTGAACACCACCTACAAGAGTTGGCTGTAAAGGCAAACTTGTGTCACCCCTCCTGCCACCCTCAGTACTGATTTGAACCTGGAGTGAAAGCAGCAGTAGTGCCTGGGAATACTGCAGCAGGTCCATGTCTGTCCCGTGGTGTTTTCCTCAAGGGTCACCAAAGAGAAACCCTCCTCCAGAGGCACCAGTCTGGTCAGCAGGATGCCTGGTTCCACAGAGGATTGTGCAGGGCATCTCCCGTCCTCAGCCCAAGCTTTTTGATTGGTGACACCCATGTAATTTTTGGGATGTAGCTGTGGGGTCCCATCAATTGGCAGTGACTTTCCTCTCCCCTTCCCCCTAAGCTGTCTCCAAGGCTCTGGGACCAGACTTTCTGGGAGCTGGGAGTTTGTTTCTTGTGGCTGGGGGGGGCAGTGGGGGCTGCCAGGCTGCGGTTTGAGGCTTTTCCTGGGGCCAAGCCATGGCATTTGGTAATTGCTGCTCCCCTTTGGTGGGGGGACTGGCTGTGTCAGCACAGTTTGGCCTGGGCTTGCTGCCCATTCCCCACCCCCTGCTGCCATGTGCCACCGTGAGGATCAGAGCAGACTGGGATTTAGGCCCTGTTTTGAGTTAAATGAAAGGCAAAAGAGGGAAAGGCCATTTTCCCTCCTCCTCTGTGACTTCCTGGGTGGTGGGATGGGTGGATGGGTGACTGGGAGGATGTCATGTCACCCTGTGGTACGACCTTACCCACCAGTGCCATCCCCTCCCTGTGTCCACAAGGGGTGCTGGGCAGCGCAGCCCCTGCAGCACTTGTGGGAGGTGGCTCTGAGGAGGTGACAATGGAAGAGGCACCGGCTCCAACAGGGGGAGGGTGTGAGGGGTTTTTAGGGATGCTGGTGGGCAGGATGAGGCCCTCATCTAGCTGCTGCCTCTCTTGCAGTGAAGTACATGAAGGAGATCTCCCCCTACTTCAAGAACTCCTCCACGGGGGCAACAGTCAGCTGGGACCCCTCTCCTGCTGCCCTACAGAAGCAGTCCTCCCCCCTCCTGCCCCCTCGGGATCTGCAGGAGGCCAGGACCGTGTCGCTGAAGATGTGCTACGTGTCCCGCAAACGCGTCTCGACTGACCCGGAGCAAAGGTCAGGGAATGGTGACAGGGGGTGGCAATGCCACCGCACTGCCCTGGGTCTTCCAGAGCTGGTGGGGACCCAGCGGGGCCATGTCCCTGCAGGTACCTGGAGGTGTGCTCAGCTGACGGGCGCGTTGCCCTCTTCCTGCGGGCGAAGGATGAGGCCACAGCACAGTCGTGGCTCAGTGCCATCCAGGCCAATGTGAGCGCACTGCTGCCGAGAGTGAAGGAGGAGCTGCGAGCCCAGCTGGTGGGTGCTGGCACAGTGGCTGGACGGGACATCAAGCACGTGGGCTGGCTGACAGAGCAGGTACCCTCCTGGCCCCCCACCATCCTCTGCCACTGCACTGCCAGAGGCCCTCACCCCCTTCCCTTTGCAGCTCCCCAGTGCTGGCACCAGGAACCTGCTGGCTGTCCTCACTGAGAAGGAGCTGCTGCTGTACAGCAGCCTGCCCCAGAGCCATGATGCCATGGGCAAGCCCGTGCACAGCTACCCCCTCATCGCTACCAGGTAGGGACCGCTGGCCCAGAGATGTCCTGCCCTACACTGGTGACCAGCGACAAGAGATGGTGGCAGGGGCTGGGGATCTGGGCAGGGCCACAGGGATGGTGGCAGAGGCTTTTTGAATGACTGGAGAGTGCCGCGGTGGTGGCAGGGCCCTGGGATGATGGCAGAACTCTGAGGAAGATGGGTGTGTGCAAGGATGGTGACGGGGCATTGGGAATGGTGACAGTTTCCCGGGGTTGGTGGCAGAGCGCTGTGGTTGGTGCCATAGCCCTGGGGATGGCGGGGGTGTCCAAGGACGGTTGTCAGTGTCCAGGCGATGGTGGCAGTCGGAAGGGGTGATGCGGGTGTCCCGGGGGAGGTGGCGGTGCCCGGAGCCGGAACCAGCGGGAGGGGCTGCAGCGTCCCTTGCCGGTTGCGCCGCGACACCGCCCCCGCCAGGCGGGATTGGGACGGGCTGCGGTCCTGAGACACGGTGAGGGTCACGGAAGGTGCGGAGCGGGGCTGGGGTGCAGTAGGAAGCACCGAGGGGTGCAGCGAGGAGCGGGGCTGGGACGGGAAAAGGGCTGGAATGCGGTGACGCGCGTGGAGCGGGGCTGGGACGCCGTGAGGGGCACAGATCGATGCAGGGATGCGGTCAGGGGTGCGATTTGAAGCGGGGCAGAGGTGCGGTGGGAAGTGGGGAGGGATGTGGCGAGGAAGGGGGCTAGAATGCGGTAGGAAGCTCCCGGAGCGGGGCTGGATCGCGGTGAGGGGCGCAGAGGGGCGCGGAGCCGTGCTGAGCGTGGTGCGGAGCGGTGTGGAGCTCGGTGCGGTACGGAGCTCGGTGCGGTACGGAGCTCGGTGCGGTACTGAGCTCGGTGCGGTGCTGCAGGCTGGTGCACTCGGGGCCGGCCAAGGGCTCGGCGCTGTACGAGGCAGAGCTCTCTTTCGCACTGCGCAGCGGCACCCGGCTGGGGGTGCAGACTCACCTCTTCAGCCTGGAGAACCCCCGCGACCTGGCCCTGTGGACCCGCCTGCTGGTGGACGGCACCCACGGGGCCGCCGAGCTGGTGCAGGAGGTGTCGGCAGGTCAGCGGGGAGCTGAGGGGAGGGGTCTGGGCAGCGGGGTGGCCATCCTCCCTCTCACCCCTGTCCCCGTCCCCAGCCTGCACGTGGAAGGGGCAGGAGTGCACCTTGTCCATCCACATTGACAAAGGCTTCACCATCTCCACCACCGAGCCCGGGCTCAGCAGGACCATCCTACTCCAGCAGCCCTTCGAGAAGCTGCAGATGTCCTCTGACGATGGTACCAAGATGCTCTACCTGGACTTTGGTGGTCCCGAGGGGGAGATTGTGAGTTTGCTTTATCCTTGCTGATCATCAGCCACAATTCCAACAGTCGTGGTGGGGAGAGGGGGAGCAGAACACTCACCCTATGCACAGTACCCACCCTGCCTTGCACGGAGGGGAGGGGGTTGAGGCATGGCTCATCCATCCACCCCAGACCACACACAGCCCCCTGCCGTGAACAGCTCAACCCAGGGCCCCAGTAAGGCTGTGGTGGGGTCTGGGTGGTTCTGGGTGATCCTCACCCTCCCCACCACAAGGAGAGAGCACAGCAAACATCCCTCCCCATGGCAAACATCCTTCCCTTCCTCTTTTACAGCAATTGGATCTTCACTCCTGTCCCAAAACCATCGTCTTCATCATCCACTCCTTCCTCTCGGCCAAGGTGACCCAGCTGGGGCTGCTGGCATGAGGAAAGAGGCGAGTGTCAGACAGAGCAGCCCCAGCCCCCAACCCATCTATGCACCTCCCTCAGGGCCAATCCCAGCCCCGGGCACTCCTCAGGAGACCAGAACCCCCTCCAGGTCACACCGCCCCAAGGAACAGCACTGTCCTGTTGGGAAACATAACTCCCAGGCATCTGGGGCCAGTGGCGGGGTGAAATCCCACCTGGATGGCAGCACCAGGACTCCTCCAATCCCTTTTTCTCCTCCTTCCTCTGACTCTGATGCTCGGTGGTGGCTGGAGAAGCCTGGTCGGACAGTCAACACCCCAGTGCCTTGTGAGATGATATTTTCTGTACAAAGAACCTGTTTGTATTGATGCTTTATATTTATAATGCTCAGTTTAAAAAGTTGATGCAGCAGCTCTTGCCTGCCTGGCTTGGACTCATCCCACCCAAATAGTCCCGAGGTCCTGCAGCATCAGGTCGTGTGTCTGTTCCCAAGACAGACAGTCCTGAGGCTGGAGATTGGATCCAGCTCTGGAGTGCATGGGAGTTGGGAACTGCAGATCAGCTTTATATGCCAAATTTTTCCAGATTGTATGGAAGGATGGGAACCACTTTTCTTTGTTGGAGCTGTGCACAGTTTGAGTTTGCTCAGCTCCCGTGTTAGGGTTTAGGGAGAAGCATTGTCTGGTGGCTGCTGGGACACAACTTCTTTTATGAACCAAAAGATTCTGCGTGAAGACACCTTTTTTTGGAGTGTCAAATAAACATTGCAGGTCACAACCAGCAGGAGCCAAGGTCCCCTGTTTTTTCTTGGAGAGGCAGAAAATCCATTTGTGGGTGATACGTGGGCTGTGCCTGAGCTGTTTCCTGCCAGGGGATGGAAGGGTTTAGTTTGGCAGCAGTGGGATGTTGCTGTGATGTCAATCCGGACCTGTTGGGGACCCTGAGATAGGGTTCAGATGGGGACAAAAAGTCTTTTAAGGCACCTGACCCTGCTGGGAGCAGCAGAGAGCTTTTGTGATTCCAGATGGGTTGGAATCACCTGCACTGGGTCCTTTGGGATGCTTGGGGACAGCAGTGATCATCTCCAAACATCCAAAAGTTATGTGTTTTGCTTTTTAATTTTTGCTTTCTGCAGTAAAAGATCAGCTTGTCTGGTGGCAGCAGAGGCTTTGAGCAGTGTTCCCTTTACATGGCACTGAGGCCAGATGAATTGGGCAGGCAGGTAGCCCCCATGGGATGGTTGTGGTGTTGTGGGGTCTTGGCACACATGTGGCACAGCTGGTATTTGCCAAATACTTGGAAAGGGAAGGATTCACAGAAGATACTCATGTGGAGTAAAGAAATGGTTCATATGGGGTGCATATAGTACTTTGTGGGATGGTAGAGATGAGGGGGCTCAAGGAAGTGTCCTACCCCAGAGCCCCATGGCTGGCATTAGTAATCTTTTTCAAGCTCCTAGTTTTTATTGCTTGAAACAGTCAGATTTCCAGGAGACTTTACAAAAGGAAAAAAAAATCCCCCCTTTCCTAACTGTTAAAGTAATTTAGAAATGGGTGGTGTGTTTTTCTATAGTCAAAAGGTATGTCTGCACAAAGAAGCATGTTGTTACTGTGATTTACCTTCCTCTTCTTGCCCTGCAGCTGTTACTCTTTTGGGGTTTGTTCCAATGGAATAGGAATCACTCCAAATCCAGAGCAGATTTCCTGTTAATCTTACTGACCATCACCAGCGTCATTTGGGCAGACAGTCCTGCTCCCTGCCTGGGCAGGGAAGTAAAGAGTCCCCTTCAGAGATGGATCTTCCCTTTCTTTTATTTGTTTGCATTGGATATTGATGGTGGGGTGGGGATTTTCTCCCCTTACTCCCATATATTTTCTGAGAGTCACTCTTCTGGAATGATACTCTGCTTAATGGGACCCTTTTCCTGATGGTGCTCTTGCTATGGGGTCTGTGAGTAGGCCAAATGCCTCTTCTTTCTCCAAGTGATGTAGGACCTTGTACCATTAAACACCCAGAAACAGAGAACCTGCCTCCCCAAGAGAAGCCTGTGGCAGCTGGAGATTTTTCCCTAAGTCCAGCAGCATCTTTGATTCCTGGGAGGATGACAGGAGAGGGTTACATGAGCATCCTGGGGATGGTGGTTATTTTCCAGGCTGGTCCAAAGGATTGAGGCCAACACCCATCAGGGACAGTAAAATCTTGTTGAAAAACTCTTTGCAATTATTTCCTGAAGCTCCTAGTTTTCCTGAAATACCCAGTTCTTGTTAATATAAATGCTCAGATATCCAAAACTAGCACTGGATTTTTGGAGAGGGCAGCAGGGACAGGTTACCAGTTCAGGATGGTGTCTGTACAGGGCAAGGAGCACTCCTGCTTGGGACTGCAGCACGCTCTTCCCCGGGGAGGAATAACAGGTCATTGGGGTTTTATTCTTTCAGGCACTTTTATGGCAGGACTAATACTTTGGAAAGTGGCTTTAAAATAAATGCAATGAACTTGGCCTATGGAGCCGGAATGATGGTTAATGGACACAGGTAAAAAGGAGATTTCCCCCCCTGAGTCACTCGAGGCAGCTGCAGTTTTATGTGGTCAGTGTGGAAGAGCTCAAGGAAAGGGGGTTTTAAGGATGCTGCAAGTGTTGGGGAAGTGGATGGCAAATAGGAAAGGAGAAGGGGAAAAAGACATGGTTTTTGCTATCTCTGTGGAGGTCCTGGGATGCTAGTGGTTGTGGGGATGGAGATGGAGGATGGAGGCATGTATGGGGAGAAGTGAGTGATGGCTGTGGGGCTGGCAGCCCCCTTGCCCTTAGGGAGAAAATCTGCCTGAGAAACAGCAGGGTGAACCCTCCCTCTCCTGTGCAGGGAAGCTCTGTACTGTCAGCATCCCCAGCAGCCACCTCAAAAGCCAGAATTTTCCCCAGAAAAGGCTTTAAAGAGCCCTCAATGAAGGATGTGGAGAGGCCCAAGAGACGTTGTGGGGTTGGGCTGTCCCTAGTGTTTGCTCAGCTGCAGCTGAACACTGTTTCCCTCCCGGTACCTCTTGTACTTCCCATTAGTCTGCGCTGACCTTTCAGTGCTGTAATCAAACAAGACAACCCAAGGCTTAAATCTGAGCATTTAGCACTGACATTTACAATTGGTTCCTAAGTTAAGAGAAGCCTGAATGAGAATTTCCTGGCAGACAGTGTGCTGCCAGGAATGGGAATGGAATAAAAATTTGCTGAAGAACTGGTGTGCCAGCCCCTTCTGCTGCCTGCCCGGCCCACTCCATGTCACTTGCTATTTGTAGGAGAGCATGTGACACTAAAAAGTCAATATTCATTGGGAGCTGGTGTGGTGGTTCCTGCCGTTCCTCTGGCAGCTCTTTAGGGTGCAGGTATTTGGCATTTGATGAATGTAAAGAGGAGTGAGCTCTCTCCAGCAGTGGCAGAGCAGCTGTGTTAAGTGTTAAGGATCCGAGGCAGCAATGAGGATGTTTGCTCTTTTTTAGCTTTGGCTGTGTCTTTGCCTAGAAAGTGAGGGCTCGATGCCTCCTGTGGTGCCTCCCTTGCTGTGGGTCCACAGCCCCACGTCCACTGCAGCAGCTGCTCCTTTCTGGGCAGGAATAGATGTATCTGGCCCCATCCCTGGACAGGGATGGACCCATCCAGCCCTGTTCGAGAGGAAACCCAGCCTTGAGCACCTGGCAGGGTGTTTGCCTGGACAGGTGGGATGTTGGGGTGTGCTGAGAGCCGCAACACCCCTGGGAGCCCCTGCATCCTGCTCCATCCCACCGTGTCTCATTAGCTGATCCTCACAAAGCAGGGGCTGCCTCTTCTCCTCCCATACCACAACTTCCTGCTTGAGCCACCTAATTGTTTAAACCATTAAAAAAGATGTCTGGATAAGGATCCCCACACTGCTTGCACTGTCTAAAACCTTTCTTCTTGCTGTATTCTCTCAGCTTGGCTCCATGTGCTGCTGCTTTTCTGAAATACTGATACTGTTCTGCTGCCTGGGGATATCCTGTCAGGATTTTTGCATGAGCATCAAACTGCTTTGCATCAAACACTGTTTCCTAAAGCAGCTGACCATAGAAATACTGAACTATGAGGAAGGAGAGCATTGTCTGTGAGATGCTCTATGGTGCCTGGCTCTGTCTGGGGGGGAGAGTGGTAGGAGCAGGAGGGATTAGGCAGGTTGAGCAGTGGATGGAGGGCATGGAGATGTTTGACTGCAGTGAAGCCCAAACACTTCATGTCACTATCAGGGACTTGGGCACAAGGACTTGCACAAACACTCCTGCATTGGTGGCACCTTGAACCCTCAGCCCACAGCCTGCCAGTTCTGAAAAGAAATACGAGACATGGAGAAAAAGCCATACTTCTTTTGAAAAAGTTTCTCACTTTTATAAAAATTAAAAACTATCACTTAAAAAAATTTGCCCTTTAAATGCTCTCCAACGTGGATGTTTCTAGCTTGATTCACCAAGCTGGGCATTAATGTGGGGCACCCAGCCACCCATTCCCACTCCACAGCTGCTGCTGGAGGTCATGCCTACTGTTGCTGTACCCCAAGGAATGATTTACAGTACTGTTAGTGCTGTTCTCCCCCCTGTGCTGTAGGTAAATCTGATTGTGGTGGGACATGTTAACACATGACATTATCAAGGAAACTCTCCCACAAACGCTGTGGGGCAGCAGAGGGAGGAGGTTTTCAGTCATTTCCTTGGATGAGAATTTGCTTATCGGGGGTGGACAGAGCTGTTTGGGGCATAGAGGGAGAGGCTGTACCCAGGTGGGAACCTCCTGGTTCAACTGGAGCTTTTCCTCCTGCTCTTCGATCCCTGCTGGAGCATTCCTTCACATCTTTGTAACACCATTCCTGGCAGGCTGGTGTCTGCAAGGCTTGACTGAAGATGGTAACACCTTCAAACTGGTTTCTGACCAGCAAACAAAGACATCCCCACTTAAGTGGTTGGGCCCTGATTTCCCTTTTCCTGCCCTCACACAGTCTCCAGGAGCCTCCTGTGTGCTCCAGCCGCAGGTGAGAGGGCTTTAAGCATTCTTTTCCTCTGCACTGGCATCACTCAGGGGGGTCCCAGGTCCTGGTCACCACAGTAGAGACACATCCTCCAGCCTTTGATAACCTGGCGGGTAAAACACAGCCATATTTTCATCTTCTGCCCACCTCTTTGCTGACTTAGGGGCTGTGGGTGCTGCAGAGACCAATAATGCCTGAGGAGCATCCCAACCTGGTCCCACCATGCTCCGTTGCTTGGCTGCTGGCTCAGCATCTTGCAGGGCAAAGAGCTCCTCCAGGGCTCTTGGAAACCATCAAAATCATCTCCCACCCACCTGTAATCTTTGAACCCTGTGAGATTCAGCATCTGCTCAAGGCACATTTGTATAAACTCTTAAAATCCACTTGATATCTCACTTCAGTTTCTTTTAAAAATTTTTGTTTCAAACCTTTTGCATTACTGCAGGCAAATCTTGGGCCTTTTCTGCTCTTCTCAGAGCTTTTGTGTGTTGTTAGTCTGCTTTGACTGATTTCTTCTTTTCAGTTTTAAAAGAGAGTAAGAAGGAGCACAAGGAGAGGTCAGCTGGTTCTGTGTCTCACCAGGAGATGCAGAGCTGGGCCTGCAGGTGACATCATGATCCACAAAAGGAGGATGCAGCTGGTGTGGATGCTCTCACTGAGAAAACTGGGTAAGATTCAGCAGGAATCCAGGGAAAGTTGGATGTTTTCATTCCAGCTCTGCCTATTCCTGCTCCCTCCTGGTGCATGGTGGCAACTGGGAGAAGTGGAAGCAGAGCATGATCCTGCACCACTCTTTACCCTGTGGGATTGAAGTGCTGTAGGAGGGACCCTGTAATGTCTTTGTGTGTGTGATACCTTTATAAATGGAAAAGTCATAGCACTCACCTGTGAGGGAATGCTGGGATAAGAATTGATTTATCCATGTGTTTTATTTTTGTCTGTCTGTCTATCCATTTGATAGGTCCATGTAATTTCTCTCTGTATGTTCTCAAATAGACTGGGTTGGAAGAGGCTGAGGATGGATGTAGGGCTGAATTGACAATCCAAAGATATAGGTTTCTTCTACAGCAGGAGTATGAAAAGCACAGAAAATTGGACTTGGTTTTATCACACTCATTCAGGAGTCCTGAAGCCATAAATGGACTATGATGTATAATGTGGTGAGATACAGATGAGACCTTTTCAGAGTTATTTTGTTATACTCTATATTATCAATGCCACATGATAGATTCTCCCTCCCAGAAAATAATCCTGAAAGCAGAAGGTTGTTCCCAGAGGCTTTACTGTGCTGTGACATATCCACATGCTATCTAAATGATCTGTTGTTTCAGATGATGATCATCGGAATAAATACGAAATTTAAAAAAAAAGGGAAACAAAACCACTCAAACCCTGTAGAATAGGAAAACCAGCAGAATTTCCAACAGCCAGAAAAGTTGCTCCAGCAAAGGGCACGTATCCATGGCAATGGGAGCCCTCATAGTCACAATCATAAAAAAAATATATTATTCTAGAAGAGCTCTTAAAAGGGAAGTATACATTTTGCTGAGGTGGATGGTGAAATATTGGGCAGCAGAGTGAGGAACGAACCAGAGGAGTCCAGACAGTGATCCCAGCAATTCTGCCACTGGTAGCAGGAAGGGAGGGGAGAGATGGGGGTGTCCCTGCAGTGAGGAGAAGTCATCTCTACAGGCACCTTGAAGGAAGGGGGTCTCTTGAGATCCAGATACATGCAGAACTTGGACACTACACCTTAGCTCCACTGTCTCACAGCATGTCCTTGCCCTGGGGATGTTATTTGAGTTCAGGGGAGTGAGAGATGGGCGGGTCACAGTTCCCATAATCTTCACGATTTGGGGGAAAAGCAAGGGAAGTGCAAGTTGGCTGCAGAGTCCCTGGCAATGCCACCCCTACCAGTGAGTGCAGTCTCCTCTGTGCTGGTGTGGCTTTGCCTGTGTCCTCACTGAAGCACCGGGGCCAGGACCCTGGTGAATCCCAGCCCTATAACCCCATAAAACTTGGCTGTAGCCCCCATCTCTGTGTCATCCAGCCTAATGGGGCTCTGCTCTGAAGCCCGCTGAACATATGCTTCAGCATCCTCCCCTTTTCCTCGGGGGGTAGCACTCATCTCTGCATTATTCTAGCCCAAAAGCAGGAATCGAGGTCCTTGGCTCCAGGACAGCCTGGAGCTGTAATTGCATCACTGCTCTGTTTGAGAGCAAAGCCCCAATTGCACTTGGAGCCACCAGCGAGGGGACAGTCTGCAGCTGTGTCAACAACATGAGCCCAGATTACTGCCATTTAGGACACAGCTCTTTCAGGGGTCCCAAAATATCAGTGGCTTTTTTCTTTCGATTAGATCTAAGGGCACAGGGTGCCAAAAATGTACTTCTGTGAAGGATTCCTGAAATTTACAGAAAGGTGGGAACTGGACTCTGGGGGCAAGGGAAGGATGCTGGGGCTTGGTGTGTCCTCCTCCCCTGCAGGGACACCCCTCTGCAGGTCTCCTTTGGGTGCTGCCAGGCAAGTCGAGAGTCTATCTGGGCAGTCACCAGGAGAGAAGAGGGAGAGGGGGACCGGAGACTCCCCCCAGTGCTGTTTGCCATGCTGGGGTCTCCCTGTGCCCCGGCCTGTCACGATACAAGTCGCCTGGGGGAATTTTTTTGTCTGGAAGTAGTGTCCTGGCGGCTGTCCCCGGGCAGGGCACAGTGTAGAGGGGGACAGGGCTGTCGGGGGTAGGGCTGTCGAGATGCAGGTGTGGAGGGAGGCAGGGCTGTCGGGAGGAAGGGCTGGCGAGATGCAGGGCTGTCGGCGGGCAGTTGTGGAGGGAGGCAGGGCTGTCGAGATGCAGGGCTGTCGGGAGTAGGGTGTGGAGGGAGGCCGGGCTGTCGGGAGGCAGATGTGGAGGGAGGCAGGGTTGTCGGGAGACAGGTGTGGAGTGGGGCAGGGCTGTTGGGGGGCAGGTGTGGAGTGGGGCAGGGCT
>VZTY01033798.1:824148-896947 GCA_013400935.1 Turnix velox
GCAGGGGTGGGGGGGGGCAGGGCGGTTGGGGGGCAGGTGTGGAGTGGGGCAGGGCTGGCGAGCTGCAGGGCTGTCGGGAGGCAGGTGTGGAGAGGGGCAAGGCTGGCGGGGAGCAGTGTGGATGGAGGCAGAGCCGTCAGGGGGCAGGGCTGTCGGGGGGTAGGGCTGGCGGGGGGTAGGGNGTTAGGGCTGTCGGGGGTTAGGGCTGTGGAGATGCAGGGCTGTCGGTGTTTAGGGCTGCCGGGTGCTGCAGGGGGAGCTCGTGTCCCGCGGCAGCGCGCCCGGACTCGCGGTCATCGCTCCTTCACGGACTCTCTTCCCGATGAGTTTCACCTCTAACAAACAGGTGGAGAAGAAACCAGGGAAGGTGCCACCGCCACCCTAACAATATGAATGCGGAAAGAGGATGTCCCCAAGCTTTAGCCTGGCTGGAGAGCTGCTTTATAGTGAAATAACTGAGAATAAGCACTAATTTTTAGGCTCATCGATCCCTCTGATTTTCCTGGTTCCCATGCCCATTTCCACCAGCAGCAGTTGGTCCTTTGAGCTCTGTTTGACACTTTGAGCTCCATTTCTGGTGCATACAAAACACCCCAGGCCACGGGCCAGACTGTGCAGAACCTTTTCTCCTTATCCCAGCAAAAAGTTCCTGGGAGAAGAGCAGAGGTGTTGGCAGCAGAGACCCCAGGGACTGAAAGGCATCAATCATTCTTTGGGAGCCAGTCTGGATCTTGGGGTACATTTGGGCAATATCACACCTTTAAGAAGGACAAAGTGTTTTCTCATTTGGTTTTCTTTTCAAGCAGCCAGAGAGGAAGTTTCAGTGTTCACTGGGATCAGCTGTGGTGAAACAGGGAAGGTCCCCAGGATGCTGCAGCTGGGCCAGTGGGAAGGCAAGTGCAGCCCTGGGCACCCCCATCACAGCTGAGAGCCTCCAATTTGCTTAATGTTAAAGGAAAACTCCTCTCAGTGTCTCCCTGGGATGTCTTCCTTCCTCTTGCCCTTTACCTTGTGTTCTGCCACCTTATTTTCCTTAATTGTAACTCCAAATTTTGCCCTGAATCAGGACAAAAGCAGCAACTTCTCTGGGTACAGCTCAGGTACCTCTGCCACCTGCACAAAAAATGGCTAAACAAGAAGCTAAATGTATCTGTGCTTGCTTTGAGGAACAAGTAAAAAGAAATTAAGGAATTAGGAATTACTTCTCCACCAGAAGCATTTTTTTGTCTTTGATCTTCATTCCTCATAGGTGCCATTTTCATATAAATGGGAAGACTATGTGTACTTAGGAACATAATGCTGGCTTGGGATGCATATAGGAGATACAGAGGACGCTGGATAAACTGGAGATAATTTAGGTTTTATATAAACAAAAATATAGATACACACATCATTACCATTTTATTTATGCACGTGTGTTTACACATACAGATCAGATATTTGCATATTTATAGAAATGCTAAATGTATTGAATACTGCCAGAGACAGCTCGCAGATGAAAGAGACCCTGTGTGCTAATGAATGTAAAAAAGAAGAAAACAAATATAAAGCAATGATAAATCGATAGTCTCACTCTTACCAGAAGCTAAATTATGTTGCTGAACAAATACATTTTTTACCCCACAGTCTGCTGTAATGAAAGTGGCCAGAAACAGCCTTCCTCCTTCTTCATCTTGCTGGTTTTTTTTTTTCAAATGAAAAATATCACAGCTTTCCTTGGAAACCAAGCCATAAGTATCACTTTGCCCAAACTCCACTTTTCTACCTAAGTATCTTCCTTGGTGCTGCATTTTGATGTCATGGAGGCACCAGAACAGCTGAGTGTCTGCCTCACTACAGGACAAGGTGGAGTAGGGATGGACTCACAGTCAGTCTCAGCAGCTCTTGCTTTCCAGTGGGTTTGCCCAGAGAAGGAGACCCAGTCAGGACACAACACACTTCTCTTGGCATGCTCCTGCCTTGTGGGAAAGACACTGGACAACTGGAAAGAAGAATTTTTTAGCATCAAATTGCAATTTCACACCTTTTCTGAGATGATATTTCAGTTTTTACTTGATTTTCCCCCAACACCCCCTGACAACTGGTTTTTTTCCTCTCTAAACCACATTGAACATGAACTTTAAATGCTTGAAGGGCACATTCTTTTGCGTGGTCTCGACCTCACGCCAAGCATTTGACAAATGTGAATTGATTCCCAGTGTGGTGCTGGCAATGTTTTTGTTTTTCCTTTGGAGTGTCTTCTCTCCCACAGACAAGACAATGCAAGAAGGTATTTGGAAACAAAAATCTCATCAGAAGACCAAAACTCTCATCCTCATCAGAGCTGTTCCTACTTTGTCTGCCACAGCCAGCTGCTTCTTGCCTCCCTTTGAATTTCTCTCTGTGCATTAAGGTCCCTTCCAACCCAAAATATTCTATGATTCTATGTTTCCCTTTTAAGCTGATTGATATAAAGTATTTGAAAAAATGCCATGGGCACTTAGAAATCTTTCCTCTGTTTACTCTCCATTGCTTTCATTCTGTCCACCTGCTGCAGCACCAACTCTTAGAGCTCTGAGTGCTCTGCATTGAAATGAATGCATCTGGTAGACAAGTTCATTTGGTTTTTGTGTATTGGAAATATGTCTTTATTAAGTCTTCATCCATGTTTTTCTGATGGTTGAATAATCATCAGCAAAGAGATGGTGGCTTCTTGAGATCCATTACCTACATACCTCCGTGAGAGTGTTTGTCATTCAACAAACATTTATGGCCAATACCTAAAACAGCCCCAAAAGAAACTGTCTTATTTATTCCAGGCTTCCTTTAAAATGCCTGCCATTGGGTATGTGACTCCTGGAGACTCAAGTGTAAACCTAGATAGGTTCCCAGCTCAAGGAGGCACTCCCACACCCCCAAATTCCCCAGAGGTTGCACAGTCCCTGGAGCTGGAGCTGATGTCCCTTCTTTCAAGCCATGTTGTCACTGAAGCCACCCAGATCATCCTTCTTCCTTCCTCCTCTTGACACACAGGAGAGGCTGATCCTGAGGCACAGAGCTACTGCCCTCCTCTTACATCTGGTTTGCATGATGGACATGAGGTTCTCACCTGCCTGGGAGAGTGTCACTGTGTTTCTGCAAACAAGAAAAGTCCATAGAACTGGTTGATACCTTTAGCTCCCCAGGGAGTTTTGCGTTGAACAACCTGGTCTAGTCTGGGGTGTCCCTGCCCATGGCAGGGGTGTTGGAGCTAGATGATCTTTAAGGTCCCTTCCAACCCAAACCATTCTACGATTCCACGAGTAGTTCCATAATTATCTTTCTTAAAGATGATTGTCTTGTCTCTAGGGACACAAATAGTCTTAATATTCTTGATCAGCCTCACCTGGGGTCTCCACTCACACCCCTGGGCTCAGGAGCTCTATTTGAGCTCAGGAGTTGGCCTTCAGTCCTGAGCTGTGCTGGAGAGATGTGGGTCTGACTCCCAGGACATTATGACTCCCAGGACATTATGACTCCCAGGACATTATGAACTGGGCTCTCAGGTAGACCTGGCTGTGTCTTGGAATAAAGGAAGGAATGGATGTCTAAATTTCAGCACAGAGCCTGAAATCACACAGGAGCCTGCTGAATCAGAGCTGTTGTAGGAAGAAATGAGGCAGAATTTTGGGTTGGCTCAACCTTCAGATCTGGTTTATACCATGAAATATGGAGTGGACAAAAAAGGGAGGACAGGCTGCTCTCCGGGGACTTGAGGGAGGCTGGGAGATCTCCTGGAGATGGTGATGAGTTATAGGTTCAAAGCCAGGACTGCTGTTCCTGCAAGAATTGGTGGCATCAGGAAGGGGAAGGAACTGTTTGGGGGGCTCTCTCTCTCTGAGTATGTCAATGAGATGTTAAAAGTATACAGTGTGGCTCCTGCAACATTTCCACAGTCTGTGTGTGGTCTGGGCTTTCAGACTTGCTCGGCAGCACACTATTAAATGCTGCTTTCCCTGCGATTTGCTTCTTTTGGGTGTAATTTGTCACCAAAAGGGTCATTTAAAGGAAATCTCAGCCTCTTTCAGATTCAGCCCCTGTCCAGTGGCACCTATTTCCCTTGCTCTTGGTTTCTGCTGGGACATTGGTGGTACACAGGGCTGGAATGGAATCTGTCACCCAACTCTCCATTCATCAGAAGGACAATGCAGTGATTCTGATGGTGAGAGCAATGGCAGCTCACACACAACCTTCCCAAAGGTGGGGTAGGAAAGGCCACGTGGGATGTTCTGGGAAACTTATCCATGCTGGTGTTGTTGTGATGCCTTTGGCTTGGACCCAGGTCATACCTCAAATTGAGGCCCTGATCTAGATGGCTTCCTCTAGCCATGATATTCTTAAGTCCTCATGTTGATGTGAGAGCTGTTTCTGGACCCTACAAATCCCCTGCTTTCCCCTGTGAGACACCCACTCTGCCTTTCCAGGGCTCTGGGCACAGATGTGTTTATTTAACTGATTTTCATAGATTTCTTCCAGTGATGTAGAGTGAAAGATCTGCATAGATTAAATTAAGGCAGTGTAAAAAAAATCAATTTAACTCCCATCTGAGTTGCACAGAGAAGAGAATAAACTGCAAATTATTTTTAAAATTGTGGATATGATTATTCTCACTGCCAGCTGGACCAGTGTCTTCTGCTGCAGACCCAGCCCTGGCCAGGAATACTGGAGATGTGTCTGGGTCAAGCAGCTTTAGAGAACACAAGACCCAGCAGAAATAGCTGAAAAGGGTGCATGTTGGTACTGGTTTCAGGCAGGAGTGAGAAGCCCTGGCTGCTCAAACCCATGACTTCCAGAAGTGAATGTAGACATGTATAGAGTCCTTACTCCTTCCTTGATAGTCCTGGAGGATGGGTCTGTGTGTGTAATACTGGTGTTCAGCTGCTGCTACTTGCCAATCCCTGGCACTGGTGGGTTTGGGGCAGGTCTATGGAGCAGCTTCACCACTGTCATGCTCGACACTGCCACATGGAAATAGATCTGGGCACAGTGTTTTGGGATAGAAAATATTTGTGACTCCCTGTCAGCACTGTGGAGATTTTAATGCAAAACTACAAACTCTCTGCAAGCCATGAGAAAATTCTGGCCAATCTGCTTTTTAAAAATGACCTTCCTTAGTTTCAGAAAATCTTGTGTGCTTTCTTTTGGTTGCTGAAATCATAGAAATCATAGAAAAGTTTGGGTTGGAAGGGATGAAGAGTTAAATGAAAACACCATCCTTTAAACTGAAAGAAATATTTAGTTTTATCAAAGGATTTATTTTTCTTTGGATTTTTTACCCTAAATGTGATTATTTGTAAGGAAAACAGCCCAATGGCAGAATTAGATGCAGTGACCAGTCTCAGAGGAGCAACACTGAAATGTCTGGCCAACCTTGTTCTCTTGGGCTAATTGGGATGGCAAGGAAGCCACTGTCTGTGCAGCTGTGGGATCCTATGGGATTCTCCACAGGAGGCTCCTGGCAAGTCCCCCATGGGAATCATAGAACAGTTAGAGTTAGAAGGGAACTTAAATCCCATCCAGTGCCACCCCCTGCCCTGGGCAATGACACCTCCCAACAGCCCAGGTAGCTCTGAGGCCTTTCCAACTTGGCTTTGAACTCCTCCAGGGATGGGGCAGACACAGCTTTTCTGGGCATCCTGGGACAGGGACTTGCCCTCCTCACAGCGAAGAATTCCTGAGGTCTCATCTCAATCCACCATCTTCTATTTTGAAGCCATTGCTCTTCATCCTATCATTACATGTCTTTGCAAAAAGTCCCTCCCTGGCTTTCCTGTAGACCCCTTTCAAATACTGTTGGGCTGCTATAAGGTCTTCTCTGAGTCTTCTCCAGGCTTGTGCTGAGCAGCTGAGTGGTTGCTTTCCCTGGGGAGGAAGCAGTTGGCTGCCTGCAGAGGTTTTATCTGGAGACATGAATCCCTTCACCCATCCTGCCAGCTCCTGCCCTGCCACCCCAGGGACCCTTGGATGGGTTTCATCATGTCACTGCAAAGCCCAGAGCCTGGCCCAGACCTTTCCAGTCTGCTGGTTGCAGTGAGAAAAGGGAAAGACGCAGGTGAGCTTTCTGAGAAATACCACACATCTCTGCTTCTGATTATTAGCTCATGTCTCACCCAGTATCCTGGCCACAAAAAGGCCACGAGTCCAGGCTCTGGCCACTGTGCCTCAGTATTGAGCAGATCCAAGTGCTGGGATGCAGTGAGGGCAGCCCCACTGCATGGGACACATGCCTAGGTTTGAGTGACCTGGGCTACTCTCCAGCCCCAGAGGACAGGCAGGTAGATCTTTGTAACATGATGTTGACACTGGATATTCCAAAAGCATCGTCTGTGCTCTGTGGCATCCATTATGGACTTATGACTAGAAAGATCTGCTTTTTAAAATCATACATCTTGAGTTCTGAGAATTCAGTTTAGCTTTTTGAGCATGCAGAGTTTCCATTTTCAGGCTTCCCTTTAAAACCAATAAGTGAGCTAAATTCAGTGGACACTGACCAAAAAAAAAAAAAAAGCATCAAACCTTGCAATGCAGAGGGACCCACAGCCCTGTGTTAGGCACGGGGTTTGCTTCATCCTGACCAGCAGGAGGGTTGTGGTTCCAGTGCAGCCCTTTTCCCAGGGTAGCCTCTGCTTTGCAGTCTGCAGCCCTGCTGGCTGTAGAGCTGCACATTGGGGGTGCAGGTTGTCTCCTGCACTGCTGACTGGTTTCCACATCTGGGATGTGAGCCTGTTCCCCTGTCAGGGAGCTGCAGTAGTGATGAGGTGGCTGCTGGACTTCACTAAAGTGATGCCAGAATCTGCTCTTGACCTGCACTCCACTCCTGGGTTACCCTTAGAATCATAGATGAGAATCAAAGAATAACAGGGCCCTTCAAAGGCCATCTGGTCCATCCCCCTGCAGTGACAGGGACATCCTGCACTAGATGAGGTTGCTCAGAGCCTCAACAAGCCTGGCCTTGGATGTCTCCAGGCATTGATGGGGCCTCCACCACCTCTCTGGGCAGTCTCACCACCCTCATGGGGTAGAATTTCTTTCTTCTGTAAAGGGTAAGGGCAAGGAAAGGAAGAGTTTGGTACAGGTGTGTTATGAAGATAGAGGCACTCAGATATGAATCACAGGGGCCCCAAAAGTGCTGGGATAAAATCACTGGGATACCATGACACAGCTCAAAAAGCAACTCGATGTGGCTGCAGTTGCTTCACCTACACAATGGCTTAAAAGCATGGAAATAAGTTAAAAGGCAAGTAATTTGCATCTTTATCCCCTTGCTATGGGCTGTGCTGCAGGCACTGGCACCTCCCTGGCTGCCTACAGGGATGGCAGCAGCAGGTTTGTCTCTTTGCATCCCACAGTTGAAAAATAAGGGCTGTAAAACACTTCCAAAAGTGCCTGTATGTGAAAGTGGGATGAGGCATTTGCAAGATGAGTGTGTAGATCTTATTGGGGCACAGCTCACCCACCCAGCATCTCTGAGCATGTCACCATGATTGTCAGTGGGTGCTTTGTGCTGCTGGAGCTGGAGTAGTCTAAATTTCATAATCTTCTAGGTTGGAAGGGACCTTTCAGGTCATCAAGTCCAACCATCAGTCCAACTCTGAGAGGCTTCATACCTGGGTAGGGACTTGAACCATTGAGCCTCAGATTAGGAGTGTGATGCTCTTCCCAACCGAGCTACACATTCAGCTCGATATCGGTCTCTGGGCTGGAAACATTCCCCAGATGCCTTGCTGGGGCTTGAGGACTGTGTGTTACCCAGCTGGGTTGCTTTTCCTGGACATCTCCTGGCCAAAGTGGCTGCTCATGCGCTGGAAGCAGAGCAGAGCAGGACCTTGGAGATGCTCAGGGACACAACACTGTGCCAACATCAGGAATGAGAAGGCATCTTGGCAACTACCTCAGCTCTGAGGCTGCACTGCTGCCAGCTTCTTCCTCTTCATCTGGAAGCCTTTGACACATCTGTGCTGTATGTTTCTTTTATGAATATGCAAATCAAAGCAGTGAAATTACAGATAATGACATGTAGTCAAAACTTTTCAGAAGTTAATGCACATTCCTCATTTAGCAGATTTCTATCACATTTGTATTTGCAAAATAGATGAGATAACACTGCTCAAGAGAACAGCTTTCCTGTCACTGAGGCAGAGAAACACCTTTCAGATTCCATCCTGAAGAGCTACCAGCTCCACTCCCCATCAACAGGGTACCTCATGCAGGGATGAGGATCTCAACAAGTCCCTGGGTGTTTCTGTCCCAGGGCCATGCTGCTATGGAGCTGGGGAGGTGAACCAAGTCATTGTGGTTCTCCCAGTGCCATGGTCCTGGGAAAAAGCCCCATGGGAGGAAGTAACAGCAGGTCCCAAGCAGGTTACTCATGGTAGATGGATGGTTCCTTGTCTGGGGTACTCAGCACTTTGAAGATCAGTCACCATGGTCTGTGCATCCTGGTGGTGGAGGTGTCTTGGAAAAAAATTAGTTTGATCATTTATTACCATTTTGTTATCAGCCCAACTGCAGATGTGACATCAATGGAACACCATCTTGCCATCAGCTGAACTTCAGACATGATGTTGATGCAATAAAATACTCCTGAGGATGAGGATATGAGGTGGTTTGTGCTAGGGCTGGAGTGGCTGCAGGAAAACCAGAACCTTTCCAAAATGCAACTGAATGTTTTTCCATAGTGACATTTTCAAAATAATCCTGGTCTTATGGGGTTTCTTCAAGGCTTCTGCAAGGTGGATTTTAGTTTAAGGCCAGTTTAAATGGGGCTTGGAGCAACATGGGCTGGTGAGACATGTCCCTGCCTAGGCCAGGGGACAGAACTGGATGGGTTATAAAGGTCTCTTGCAACTCAAACAGTTCTGTGATTCTTGTTAAGGAGGAACATTCTACACAATTATGGAGAAATTTACACTGATATTTATTTTCATTCTACTTTAGGAGAAATGACAGTCCACACAGGGTTGGACCAGAGTGCTCCTAATTCAACCCCATCCACTGCTGTTCCTGTGCTGTTCTCCATGAGCAGGTGAGGAGCACATCTCACCTCTCTCTGTTCCTCACGCTGCTTTCCTGCCTCCCTGAGTGCTCAGTGTGGGGCACACCTCACTCTCTGGGACCTAGGACTTGGCCACTAAGTGTTTCATGACACACCCAAGGAGGCTGATTCACAGCACCCAGCTTCTGGCCTTAGCTCTCCACATGCCTCCTACAGTCCTTGGGTTGTTGCCTGGTGGCTGCCAACATCCCATCCTCCTCCCAGTCAGTCTAATCCCCTGTTTGCATCTTTCTGCATCTCCACTTCAGACCCAGCAGTAGCTTCCCTTTGATTTTTAAGAGGAATTGGCCTGGACTGCCATGGAGGACATCCATCACTCGTGGCTGAGGTACTTGTGAGAGTTTCTTTGCCCCTTATGATCCATCTCTGTTGAGAACCTGTCCTGCTCTCTCCAAATTAATTTCAACACCTTTAATAACTTGTTTGAGTGAGAAGTTTCCAGCAAATAACACCTGCTGAGGAGCCCGGCAGTGGCTGGTGAACCTTCCCTCCCCTCCCCCCTCCTCTTTCTCTTTCTTCTTGCAAACACCTACGTCCTTCCTGTATTGTTTCAAACCACAAGATAATAAACTGAGCAGTAAATGCTGTCGACTGGTGAGTGGAAAAGTCTGTGGGGGGAGGTGGACCTCTGTGCTTCAGGGGCTTTACCTCGTCCTGCAAATACCACCAGAAACCTCTGTCCTACACTTGCATAACCAGGGCTGGGGAGCTGAACCCCAACATGGTGGTATTTGAATGAACCCTTGATCTTCTCCAGCCTTTTTTGGTCATTGTGTCTCTCACGCACTCTCCTAAAACCCTAGAGATTGGACCCAGCAGCCTGAGGCTTGTGGCATGGGGCCATTCTGCTTCTGGGATCCCCTTGCCAGTTTTTCACCAGCAACTATTTTGACAAAGAGTGTTTTGGTTTTCTTTCCTTCCTTTCTTTCAAGTTTTTCAATGTCTCTTCTCCTCCTCCCTATTGTTGGGCCACTGTCCCACTCTGTGTTGGACAGGGAGTAGGTCTGCCTTGCCTGAGCCAGGATGGTGATGCTGGGAGGATGCTCCATGTGGCACCCACGTCCTGCTCTGCCTTGGGGATTTTGGACTATGGGTGCTAAAGTGGTGGTCATCCTGGAGGAGAACGCCAAGGCTGCATAGCCACAACCCAAGGCTTTAGTGCTGATGGTAAAATTCAGGGAAGAATGAGGAATTCCTCCCCAAGGTGGCTGAGCTGCCCCTGGCTCTCAGGTCTGTGGTCAGACTGATCCGTGTCCTAGATCACACAAGACTGGAACCTGATTGCTGAGTGCTGTCTGCTCCCAGGAAAAGGCAGGAACTGGGGCCTCTCCATCTTGCTGCCTCTTGAGATGTCTCAAAGGCAGGTTCCCAGGTGACTATGTGCTCCTGAGTGCTGGATGCTCCCTGCTCTGCATGGCCTGACCCTGCTTTCCTGTACCAAGACAGGGATGTGGGACCACCGTGGGACCGTGACCACCCGAGGACAAGGAACCACCATGAGACAGTGCAGGACAGGGACCACTGCAGAATGGGAACCACTGCAGGCCAGGGAACATGACAAGATGAGAACCACTGCAGGGCTGGACAAGCACCAGCACCACCATCACTGGACAAATGCTGCTGCAGGACAGGGACTGCCACAGCAGTAGGACTGCTGCAGGATAAGACCAGATTTTGGTTTCACTGGTGTAATTTCAGCTCAAGAGTGAGTATAACTGCCTGGTGGCTTTCTGGGTCAAAATCTTGTGACTTCAGGGGTTGGGAAGGCAGAGCATGAGTAGCACTGCTTAGCCATTTTTGTGCAGATTCTGGTTGCAGTCACATGGAGCTGAACCCTAGGAGATGCTATTTTTTTTGGCCTTCTGAAAACCCTGAGAAGCTTGTGAGCACCTGAAAGTGCTTCTCATGAGCAGGGTGGAACAGGTCAAGAGGATCACAGGAGCAGACCTTACTCTGAAGAGGACACTTCAGGGACACAGAACAAACCCTGCTGTTGTGGTACCAGATGAAGTGAGGTCTCCACACATCCCATAGAGGGGCTCTGAAGTGCCATCTTCTCCTGACTGTGAGCAATGGAGATGTATGAGTCAAGCACACAGAAACCATGAATGCTGTCTGTCCTGAAGTCACCTGTGGGAAGGGGTGACAGCCCTGCCCCACATGTCCCTCAGCCTGATCCCTCTGAGTCCTGTGTGCCTTCACAGTCCTGTTGGCAGCAGATTATTCTCACTGGTGCTTGGAGCCCCAGAGCATGTTTCATGTCCAAAAAATTGTAATTGGGAAGAATGGTGAAAAGCTGCCTGAACAGAAGGCTCCTATGGCTCTCCAACTGGGCACTGCCAGTTCAGTTGTGCACCACCTCACCTGGCTTTGAGAAAAACCTTTGCTCAGGTTGGTTTGTTGCAGCCAAACAGTCCCCTTGCACCTATGATGTGGAGCTACCTGGGAAGGTTCAGCCAGTTCCCAGACAACCAGCATTTCACAGGATTTTTTTCTTGATATGATTGTGGGTTATTCTGGGACAAGTGCTTAGGTGCTGATGAGATAAGGCAGGGCTACAAGAGAGCTCAGAGTACTGCTTTACTTCTCTGAAATGTTATCTTGTGCTGTAAAGGATCAAGGAGGGGTTCTGTGTCTCCAGAAGCAGTGTGGGGGTGATGCTGTTTTGGGAGAGCACACTGGCCTGGACATACCCTGCACCCCTGGTCCCCACGCTCTCCTCCAGCCCCTGCAGCTGCAGGATGGAGCACAGAACAGAGATGGGAATGTCCCCAGTTGTTCTGGGCTCTACTTATAGGGCTGTGGTTCAAACCTGATAATACTTGATGATACCTAATGATATCAGGTGGTACCTAATCACCATGTCAGCCCCCTTTGCAGCAGGTCCTAGGGATTGAGCAGAACTTGCAGGTGAGTTGAGGATTTTCATTCAAAGTCCCACTGAAAGTCATTGTTAAACAGAATATGGCTATTTCCACCTACAAAAGGCAATCTTACACACTTCACATGTATGAAGCATCGATTTCCCTGATGAGAATATCCAAGCCTGAAAGAAATGACCCATTTTGTGCTCAATCCACACTTCAGGAGCTGGACTGATGCTTTCTGTGGCTGCCCGACCTGGAGCATCCTGTGGAGCCCAATTCTCCAGGGTGCAGGTGTCTCTGCAAACAAAGAAGAAGGAAGATCCAAAAGGGTTTCCAGTCACTCCCCTGGGAAGATCTGCCACCCCCCACCTTCCTGCCTGGTTGTGGATGGGAAAACTGAAGAGAAGGATTCATTGGAGATGCAGTATCATCTTTTCATGGGAAATTTCTAGAGGAAAAAAAGAAAACTCATAAAGTTTATGTTTCATTCGTATTCACATTTTCTTTTCATTTTGGGAAACATTCAGATCCTCCATTGTCTCTTATTTATCCCTTTCCTTCCCTCTGTGCCAAAAATGAGAACACAAAGGGATATATAGCAAATGTTTATAGGGAAGAGAAGACTTACTCTCCAGATTTTTGAGTCTTTTCAACTCTATAGCTTTAAGTAATGCTGCAATTGTGCAAAAATGGCAACTTGGCAAGTAGAAAAGTGAAGTTTCAAAACATTCTGGAGCAGAGAAAAGAAGTAATTCCCTGATTATTTCTTGCTTTGTTTCATTTGGTATTATGAAGGGGTCAAAGAAAAAAACCCAGACATCCTAAAACCATGAAGCTTGACTAGGCTGGGAGTCTTGAATTGCTAGGGAGGTTTAAGAAATCAAAAATTCTTTATCAGTAAAATCCATCTATTTGTTTCACAACAATACTTCGTTATCCAAAACAAGATACTTAATTTTTTCTCCTCTTGATGTTTGCTCCCCAACCTGATGTGGGCTTGGTTCTGTGGATGTCTCCCGTGGAATTACCAAGGAAAGGTCTCGCGTGCCTGTGATGTTTTGGTAGACATATCCCCAAAAAAGCAGTGAGTTCTCTGGGGTGTTCCTTTTCCCACCTAATTGGAGCCAACACTTGGGTGGCCGAGAGGAGGACAGCCCTGGGATGCAGCCAGCAACCCGGGGAGTGCTGCTAAAGCTCCCACAGGGAAGCTGGGACTTGTCCACCTGCAGACTGGGACTATTCATAAGCTGAAGCTCATTTTGCCCATTGTTAAGTCAATTAGTGTGACTTGTTCAGTGTGTCGCTAATTCAGCCCGACTTTACAGGCTGAATGTGCCTGGAGAGGGCAGCAGAGCCGTGGTGCTTTACAGTGCTCTCTCAGAGATAATGCGACAAACTCCCAGGAGACGTGACTTGAGGGTGGAAAAGGCCTTCGAGCCTGTCCTGTCCCGCCTTTTCCCTTTGATAATTTTAGAAGCTGGAAGAACCTCTCCATGTGCTGCTCCAGAGCGCTGGCAGAGAAAATGAGGGGATGCTGAAGACCATTTTTTCCCTGCATCCCTTAATCACTCAGGTAGTAGCACTGCACAAACCCTCTACCAAAAGATCAGCCACAAATAAAACAGTCAAATAAGGCTCTAATTACAAAAAACCTCCTGGTGTTAATGCAGAAATATTTAGTGTAAATTGTGAGAGAAAAACTGCCAGTAAATCTTGCGATGTAGTGCTTCTGGAGGTGGTGTCTAGTGAATGTCTGACTGCTTCAGAGAAAGAAATAAAGCTTCAGTATGTTCCAAAATGCTTTTATCCCGTTTCTCTGCTAACTTCCTGCAAGCTGCTTTGTCTCCTGGAGAAATCCCAGATCCCCAGGACTTCTTCCAGCCCTCTTCTATATCGAGGAAGTTACAAGTTCCTGCTCAGGAAGCAGCAATGGCTGCAATCTGCTGGTGGGGTATTATTGTCTTGGGCCAGGATCCCTGTGACCAGCCTGGGTGGCCACACTTTCCCTCTGCTGTCTCTCCTCCCTTTGCAGGCACCAGCCCTGATGTGGCAGTCAGGGCACCAGCTCTGTCAGGGCAGTGCAGGGCATGTGCCTGTGGCCTCTCTTGGTTTTGCAGAAGACACTGACCTATAGTCCTTATCCCATCAAAGTAATTGCCATTTCATAGTCATAAATATCTCCCATGTCCAAAATTTCATCTGGAATGCAATGAAACAATCATGAATTATATATTCAAGAGAAGGAGAAGTGTTTCTCTATCCCACTTGCAGTGCAAGAGGCTTCATTCATAGTAAAATTCTGATGCAATTACAGATTGAGGAAGGGCATTATCCTGCTGTGAGTGAGTGCTGTCAGTGACTTAAGGTAGCTGCAGGTGAAAGCAATTCTGTGGAAAGAGACAGCCCTGCAGCTTCTCCTGCTCCTTGCTTTGATCTCCAGATGAGGCTTCTGGGAAATGAGAGATGAGGATGTGCCAAGTGACTGGGGGGAAGTTCAAGATCCAACTGAGGTAGGTATTTGTCCTCTCTGATCCTTCTCCATGGCTGAGTCTGCAGTCTCACATCATTAGGTCATGATGCAGGGTTTGGCCTTTCCCTGCAATATCAACTTCTTCAACCCCATCCTAAAGCTGTAGTAGATATCTCCAGCCATCACAGAATTACAGAATGGTTTGGGTTGGAAAGGAACTTAAAGACTGTCTAGTTCCAGATTCCTGCCCTGAGTGGGGACACCTCCCACCAGCCCAGGTTGCTCCAAGCCCCATCCAACCTGGCCTTGAACCCCTCCAGGAATGGAGCAGCCACAGCTCCTCTGGGTAACCTGGGCCTGAGGCTCACCCCCACTGAGGCTGAAGAATTCTTTCTAATATCTAGTTTAAATCTCCCTTCCTCTGGTTGGAAGCCATTACCACTCAGTCTATCACCACATGCTCGTGTAAGAAGTCCCTCTCCAGCCTTCCTATAGGACTCTTTCAGATACTGGTCTCCAGTAAAAGGTCTGGTCTCCAGATAGAAGGTCTCCCTGGAGCTTTCTCTTCTTCAGGTTGAGAATTCCCAGCTGTCTAAACCTGTCCTCATAACAGCCACAGAGCTGTGGTAGCTGGATGATGGAGAGGGCTGGGGGGACCTCTGGGCTATGAGCTGTAGGCATGGAGGCTTCCAGATCCGAGACAGGGCAGCAGGGGAGAGGGGTTCAGCTCTGTCAGGGCCATGAAGACCTTGGAGACTTTGTTAAGGAGAAGGGTTGTGGACTTTGAAACCCAAGAGATGACACAGGGGTATGGGATAGTGAGCAATGTCTCCCACCTCCCAGAAGAACCTGGCTAGGAGGAGGCAGAAGAGCACACAGCTCCATAGCACCTCTTTTCACTTGAGGAAACATGGAGAAATGAAATAAAATCCTGGGCAGAGACTCCCTGGTGGGTTCCAGCCATTTGATGCCTTGGAGTCATAATGGGAACATGAACAGGAGAGCAAAGCAGTGAGTTGGAGGTGCTGGGCTGGAGAGGCTGAGTCTGCAGAGTCCTTCAGCTGCCCAAATACCTGCAAACACACTCACCAGCATCATCTGCAAAAATATCCTCCTGGTAAGTTCTGCATTATTTGACTTGTCCCTGCAAATAATAATGGCAGGGCAACAGAACACTCTCTAATGTGCTTGCAGTGTAATAAAGTAACCCCACCAGGAATAAAATCAGCAGTGATTACTGTGCCAGGTATTACGCTGATTTATCAAATTGGAGTTGAAAGTCAAGAGGTGTTGAGGGTACAGTGATAAAACATCCAATCTCAACTCTGACTCTAAATTACCCTTCTGAACAGCACAGTATTAATTTTATCCCCCTTGCATATTGGAGGGAGAACTTTGCCTGTGCACTGTGGGGAGCTGCTGAGCTGCTGCTGAGCACTTTGGACCCGGCCACCCAAACCTCCCACTGCAGAGTGGAGCATACAATGGGATGCAGTTCCCTGGAAGACTAAGTCTCCTCTTTGGGCCTTTCTGTCCTCAGAAAGATGCCTCATGGAACATTTGCTCGATGGGTAGAGCCTTTCCATCATCTGGTGACTGCAGTGGGTTGAGGGCAAGCAAAGCACAGCAGATTCTGCTGATGAGGTTCATGTCACAACTGCCTTGGCCACTTGCACCATGCTGTGGGGATCCCATCAGCCCAGTAGACCCCACTAGTGGGCTGGGTCATGATGCAGGAGAGAGTATTTGATGGTGGCTACAATCCTTGTGAAGCCCAGGTGTGTTTGGGGTGATGAGGTGAGAGCCTCTTTGCCTGGTTGCAGAGGTGAGCTGGGGTGGGGGGCATCCTGGTGCTGCTGCATGTGGGGGTTGTGTGTGGAATTTGGAAGAAGAGGCAAAGTGTCTGTGCTCAAGGAGCAACTAAGACTGGCTTTGCTATCTCTTGTGAAATTCGAGGGAGTGAAGACTGGCCTGGCCATCACAGGATGTATAAATAACAGAGTAGCCTTGGGGAGCCAAGTCAGCCCTGCTTTTTATCAAGCAAAGGCAGTAACACCAAGATAGCAGAGACTTTGTGCAGTTCTTTGTTTCCTCCAGAGTCTACCAGGTTGAGTAATTGATCTTTGTCTCATTACCTGTGAAATGCTTATTACAGTTGACAACCTGTGTATCCTAATGGAGATTTTAGTGATCATGCTAAACAGACAGGGCTATAGCACTTATCTCTCCACCCAAATCATACTACGTGCCCCTCAGGGGAAGAAAACCTCATAACTTTGAGTTTATAAAGACAGAGAAAATGACTGTTAAATTGGGAGAGCAGAAATCTGATACTTGATGAAGCACTTCCCTGACTTCTTGTTGTTATTTTAGTTACATTACTTCTGCTAGCAATATTAGCTCTAATTAATTAGCACTATTACAGTTAGTGAATTTATCAATGACAAATCTAGAAACAGATTTTTCTCATTTTCAATTAAAGAACTAATCTCAATTATTTGTGAATCTGAGACAGTGAAGGTCCTCTGCTGGGACTCTGATGGTAGATCAATGAAAGCCCTGAGACTCTGACAGATAAATACTATAATCCACTTTTAATGTGACAGTTGTGCCAAAAACAGGCTTCTGGTGCTGCAGCACATTGCCTCCACCGTGGACTAGCTCAACATCTGACTACTCTGCTTCCAGCAGGAGGATAGTGAGGATGTCACTTGCACCACCCACAGCACACAGCAGCCTCAGCCCCCTTGGGGAACCTTTGGGAATGCAAAGCTGCCCTCAGCAGGGGACCAGGGCCTCACTGGGGCTGTCACAGTTCTGCTCCCAGCACAGGTCACTGTTGTCAGGGTCCTAGGATTTGTCAAATGAAATTCTTTCGTTTGATTTTTCTTGTGTCAAGTTCTCAATATTGCTTGTCAGGATTGTTTCCCCTTCCATTATTAAATAATACAAAGGTAACAAAGACAAACTGTACTCTCTGCCCTGCCAGTGCTTTGGTGGCCATGGCCCTGTGCTGTGGGCACTGCTCGAGGTGGTGCATAAGGTGAAACCACAGGCAAAGATTGGTCCTTTCCTGCACACCCTGAGCATGAGAAAGGCTGTGTCCCAGTGAGGTGGTGAAATGCCTGTGGGTGTCCCCATGGAGGCATCCTATCTCATCTCAGCCCACCTGGGGTTGTGTGGTATGAGTCCTTGCTTTGGAAAGGTATCACTGAGGTACCACTGATGAGGTTGGTTCAGCTACTGACTACATCCTATAGTGCTGCTCATTATTTCTTTATAAAGTCAGTATAAAGTCCCTGCCCTGCCTATTAACTTCCCTTGATATCATTAGGGGTCAGCTGGGGATGCCTTCCTCCCATGGCCTTAGTCCTACCAAAGCTGTTTTGGAGCCTTCTGAGGATCTGGCTGGTGCTTACTGAGTAAAAGTCCAAGCACAGCAGGTTGTCCTGCCCAGGAGCACGACCTCCACAGTTACAGCATCCTGGATGGGGGGAGAGGAGACAGAGATGAGCCAATATTCTTCTTCAAATAAAAAAAAAAATTACATGAATGATGGAAGCAATAGATTCTTCTTGATGTTCAAAAGCAAGGGATTTGTAAGGAGAGACATTTAAGTTATCTACCTGGAATTCAAAGGTTTTTAAGGGGAGGGGAGGCACATAGGGACAGGATTTGCTCTGAGGGGGGTGAGCCCCTGGCCCAGGCTCCCCCAAGAAACTGTGGCTGCCTCAGCCTCAGGGGTTCAAGGGAAGGTTGGATGGGGCTTGGGAGAGTCCTGGGCTGATGGGAAGTGTCCCTGCTCAGGGCAGGGAGTAGCACTGGGGGGGTTTAAGGTTCCTTCCAATCCAAACCATTCTGTGATTCTGGAAATAAAGAGAGATTCATTCAGTTCTACTTTTCTTAAGTTTTATTATAAAGAAAGGTAAGATAAGCATTGCGAACTGAGTGTGCCAGGTGCTGCAAAAGCAGTACCACCAAACAAAATAAAAAATAACCCCCCCTCCAAAAAAAAATGCACCATATGAGAAATGGTAATTATGCCTCTAATTTTTCATAAATAGACAAAAAATCATCATCAGCAATTTTTAAACAGATGGACATATGGCAGAAAAAATATAATAATGCCATACAACATGGATACAAATTATCCATTTCTTGCTGTACAAATAATAGAAACAAGTTTGGCAGGCTTTTTTTGTTTGGTTTTTTTTTTTTTATACACATTTCCCTTCTATGTGTAACTAAAAAATGTGCTACAATTAATATAAAATGCTTTTACTATAAAGTAAACTACTAATTTTTTTCACAAAAAAATCTTAAAGATATCTTTAGCACAGCTCTAGAACACTTATTAAACTACTTACAACTATCCAGCAAATTATATTTTCATTCTCTTTTTCACATTTGTCCTCTCAGATATTTTGCCTCCTGCTCTCTCCCCTTCACCTCCCTAGCTATAGTTTATATTTACTTTTTGTATTTTATTTATTTTTTTTTCGCCAGACATCCAAGGCCTTTGCATGTACAATATTCACACAAACTTCACATTTTCTTGAACAAAGTTTAGTGCTGTGAGCAAGTCAAAAGAGTGCATCCTCCTACTGAGCTGGCCCAATGCTGCAGGATGCCAGGGTCAGAACTATGCTGCATCTAAAAGCAGTTCACTAGGAAAACAGTCTGTAGCGAAGCTGATGGCAAGCAGGAAAATGATGTCCTCAGCTGATCTTTTTTGTGTTTATTTATGCTTTTTAATTTTTTTTTTTTTGTTCTTCATGATTGATGAGGTTTTTGGGCTCCCACAGCAAGTAGACTTCAAAAATACTAGAAGGAAACTGCTCTTAGAGCCTGGAAATGAAGCCAGCGATGAGGCACAGCGGTGGCTCTCGTCCTCATGACTTGCTTGGAGCCTCTTGGGTAGTCATTGAGATGGACTCTCTCCAGTGTCCTTCAGCTGAGCTTCCTCAAAGAGATGCTGAGCTTTAGGTGAGGTAGAGTGCCTTGTCCCTTGGCAGCATGCTGTAAGAGAAAGGGGAGATGGAAGGTAAGATGGGAAGGGAAGAGTCTCCCGAGGGAGCTGAACTTGCTGTTTGCAAACTCATTTTCAGCCATGACACATTTTTACAGCTCTTCATGACATGAACATGAAGTGGTCTGCACCAAAGGCCAGATGTGAGGAGATGAATCCAGCAGAAGGCAATTTTTAGTTCTTCCTGTATTTCAACAGTAAGTTAAGACAGAAATACCTCCCAGTGGCTTAATTTTGGCTCTTGCTGGAGATGCAGAAGCTACCTCTGGATTTCCCTGCAGGATGATGCTGGCACCTGCTCCATCATCATCTCCGATTGGAATCAACTCCTCGGCCACCAGCCCTTTCAATACACATGGTACATGGATAAGCCATGTAGATTTGTGCACTTGCTTTGAATACAGGCTGAAGGAGTTGGGGTTGTTCAGCCTGCAGAAGAGAAGGCTCAGTGGGGACCTTATAGTAACTTACCAGTACCTGAGAATGTCCTACAGAAAGGCAGGGGAAGGAATTTTTAAGATGATATCGGATGGGAGGACCAGAAACAATGGATGTAAATTGGAAGGGGGTAGATTTAGACTTGACATAAGAAAGAAATTCTTTACAGTGAGGGTGGTGAAACACTGGAACAGGCTGCCCAGAGAGGTTGTGGATGCCCCCTCTCTGGAGGTGGTCAAGACCTGGCTGGACAAGGCACTGAGCAGCCTGATCTAGTGGGAGGTGTCTCTGCCTATGGCAGCAGGGTTGGAACCTGATGATCTTTAAGGTCCCTTCCAACCCAAACTATTCTATGATTCTATGATTCTGACACTGCATAAGGAGTAGGGGGGTGGGGTGCTTCTCAAAAATATGACTGAGGGGCTTTTGCCTGAAGAAGCATGTGAATGTCCATCAACTTAAGTTTGATGGCTAAAGAGCATGGGAGCAAGAGAGCTACTCGATGCTGCTTTCCTCCTCTCCCAAAAGAAACACAACTGGAAAAATGGATAATCAGGAAATTTAGGGAAATGTGCTTTGAGACAGCAGAATTAGGGGTTGTTCCCATGAGTCTGATGAAGGCAGCAAGAGAGACACGGAAGGCAGAAGGTCTGGGAGGAGGGTGGGACAGAAGCTAGGCTGTGAGCTCTGCACATCCCTGCCCACCACATCTGGAACTGATCCTGTTACTGAAGCAATGACTGATGTCAAGAGATCCAGCTGTGTTCTGGAGAGGGAAGACAGCTTCTGCCATCACTGTGTGAGTGTGGACAGATCTGCAGTATGGAGAGTGGAGAGACATCACTGCTCCCATCCCCACCAGTAGGACCTGGGGTTTCCACTCCCCAGTGGGCTGGCTACTACTTCTTGCTTGCCATCAACAGTGTCCTGCGTGGGAGTCCAGAGGCTTTTCTTTTTCAGGACACAGTATAGAAGAGTGCTTGAAGTCTCTCTCCCCTGGCTGAAGCCCCATGGGCTTGTGAGTGAGAAGAAGGACAAAGAAAGATGAATTCAACTGAGTGTTACCACCAAAACACCTCAATGCCAGGAGAAAAATGAAAACACAGCCCTGATGGCAGCTTTGGTATGGAAATAACTGTCATAAGAAGCCAGGGCACTGAAAAAAAATAGTATGGCCTTGAGGAATTAGGATTTGCACAGAATTTTGAACCAAGCTGCACTCTAGCTACAGGAGGTGGGGAGGTTCCCTTGGGGAAAGTCCCTGCAGAGGGTGTGGGGCTGCCAGGTGAGGGTGACAGGTAGGATGGCAAACAGTAATTAAATGGTGCTGCAGGTGCCTGTAGGAGGTGACAGCCACACACAGGGAGGGAGCTGAGAAAAGCTGCCTGTGTCTCTGCCAGCAATCCAGGACAGATTTGGTTTAAGCCCAGAAAGAGCTAAGAAAATTGGATGGAAATCAGTAAGCACAAAATCATTAACAATGGGGAGAGGATGAGCTAAGAAACATTTAAAACTCTCTCTAACATGGCTTATTTATGAATCAAGGAGCATCTGCTCACAGTATGCTGGAATCTCAGGGGCATAAGGGATGAGGTGTCATTTTAATGGCATTTTAAGTAGCACAGAAAAGACTGGAAAAATTAAAAAAACCCTACAGCAGTTCACTTGTTGGATGGAGAAGGAAAGAGATGGACAACCTTATTAGTTTTTCAGAAGCTGTCAAAGCATCATAGAATAAATAAAAAGTAGAATCATGAGGTTTCTTCCAGCTAATCCAGTAGCAACACAAGTTGGAAACTAAAGATATTACAAGGCCAGTCATGGAATAAAAATCCTAAGGATGAGAGTGAGACAAGATGGCCTGTGTGCTAGAGGCTGGGAAGATCCTCTCTTCCAGGAGTCTGGGGCCACTGCAGCTGAGCCAGATCACAGCAGAAAATAATCCTTGTTCTTGCCAGCCAGTTGCTAGTTTTGTACAGTTTTAATTGCAGTCAAGTGAGATGTAGCTGTAAGGTTGAAGTCGGTCATCAAACAATCCAAAGGCTTTCCAGTGGTACCTTAAACTTCCCTGATGTGTCATTCCCAACCAGATCCACCAGCCCTTTCTCACTACTTTGCCTAAGCCCTGGTGACTGCAGGTCACCCAGGACCCCAAGGGTGACTTGGAACATCGTTTGCAAATGAGTGCAAAGTACACAGGAGCCAGCAGTACCGAGAGGAAGAAATTCTCAGCTGTGAATCCCTGGCCCAGATTGCCCAGAGAAGCTGTGGCTGCCCCATCCCTGGAGGGGTTCAAGGGCAGGTTGGATGGGGCTTGGAACAACCCGGGAGGTGTCTCTGCCCAGAGCAGGGGGTAGCAGGGGGAGCTTTGAGGTCCCTTCTAATCCAAACCATGCTGTCATTCTGTGATTCTATGATCACTTTTCCCAGTATGGCAGCACATTGGGGTTATGACCCTCAGCTGTCTGAGTGTGCTCCACATCGTGCAGACCCAGGGGGAGACAGTACTGCTGCCACTCCATCCTCTACAACACCATGAGAACAAGCTAGCTTTGGGCTGCCAGTAGCTCCTGTGTTCCCCCTCATGGGAGAAAGGCTCCATCCTTGATGCTTTTCAGAGCACTACACTCTCTTCAGTGCTGATCTATATCCATCTAAGTTCATTGCTATAATCTACTCTAATAACTGGAAGTCTCTGTGTAATCTGTCTGGTTTTAGAAGGATTGGTCTGTCCTCCCAGGAAGCTGCAATAAACCCATGAAATTCAATATTTCTGTTGTGACAAATGGCATGAAATGCATGAGGTTTGATCTGAAATTGCACGGTCCCTCTGCATATGAGGTGGCACTCTGGCCATTTGACATAAGACTTGTTTTAGCAACACAAAACTCAACCCTGACAACCACCTGGCATTTCACCCCATTCTAGAGTGCCTGAGTTTCCTGCATGAGGCTCGGGCAGGGAGGTTTGCAAAAGAAACCAAGTGTTTTCCCAGCAGATCCCCTAAAGTAGTGGCACTTCTTTTCGGGAGGAGAAGATTTCTGTGGGAGCTGTCACTGCTCAGCACCTCTGGAAATAACTCGTGCCATAGTCCTTCAAGTATCCTTAGTATTTTGCCCACAGCACCTAAAGTGACTTCTATCACCAAGTTCCAGACTCCTTTTGAGTTGTATGAGAGCCTTCAGAGCAGACCACATGAAGGTTGGTGGCAGAGCCCTGGCCACTCCAAGTGGCCACCCAACATCCACCACTGGGCAGGAGCAGAGGATTAGACAGGGACTGGAAATAGCTTTCACACTTTCACTCAATGCCTCAGCTTTCAGACTATCCTGATGACTTTATTTATTGGAGAAAACAAGTAGTAAAGAGAGTTTTGTGCCAGCACACTCATGGTAGAGCTTGTAGGGCACAAGGGGGAAGATCTTATAGATGTCTGTGGCCTTTTCCTGCATGGTTCTGGAGACCAGAGCATTGCATAGCTCTCAGGAGGATGAAGTGCTGGGCACCATTGTGGTAAAACCCAAGGACCAATAAGGAACCCAGTGATAGAGACAGCTATGGGAGCCTGTGGCCTCAAAGACACAAACAATCAGTTTCAGAAGAGAAGGACATTGTCCAAGGACACAGCCACCTTCAAACCTCCAGGGACACCAGGGGAAGTCTGGGCTTCTCCGGCTGCCCCTGAAGGGAACATGTCCCCCTGTCCTGTTGCTAATGGGATTGAAACACCTAAAAAGGAAACTTCTTTATGTCCAATGAAGAATTTATCTGTGATTTGTAAGCTGCCTGCTTCCATTGTATCACTTCAGGGAAGAAGAAACCTTCAAGTCCCTTGGCCACACCGTGCCCAGCAGCCCACTGCAGATTCTCAGCTGTTGCACAGCTCCAGGGCTCACACAACACAAGGTGCAATAGCAACATGCTCTTTTGTCTACTGGCCTGCAGTGGTTGATGCTGCACTCCCTGCTGGGGTACTCGCTGTCCCACTCGGTGCTTCCTGCAGGGTTCGACGCAGCAGGTGAACGGGGTCCAACGCTGTTTGGAAACTCATGTGAAATATGTGAGAAGTCCTGTAGGGCAGAAAGGAAAAGAAGGGCTACAGAGGAACATGGCAGCAGGAGAGACAGCACATCCAATGGTAATAGCACATGAAGGCATTTACAGTACAGAGGCCTGGGGACAGCAGCAGGGCCAAGCCGAGGATCACAACCAAGATGTTGCAGATGGGAGTCAGCATGGCCATACTGCCCGCTTGCCCTTCATGTTTGCCTGGACCTCCCTCCTTGGGAGGTGGTAAATGGACACAGAAGCCTTGACCATGGCAGTGCTCTGATGATCCAAACCAGATTTTTCACCCCTCCAGACAACATCCACTTTGCAGGAAGGCAAAGCACATCGCTGCTTGTGCTGACAAGGTGAGAAATGTTCCCAAAAGCTCCACCAGCAATGTGACAGGGACAGTGGGGAAGTGTTTTATCTGAAAGCTGATTTGCTTTTCTGATTTTTTGTGGATTGACTTTATTAGGTAACTTTAGACAATGTATACGAACAAGAATCTTCATAGTTACCTGACCAAGAACATTATTTTCTCCAAAATACCCAAATTAGGGTAGTGTGGGGTGCATTGTAAAAAAAAAATTTATTCACATAATTATGTGGGATAAAACTTCACAAAATGCTGTCCTCTGCAAGAACAACCACCCCAATGAAAGCAGTTATGATCCTCTTTAATGCTCACTGCTGGATACAGGTTATCATCCAGTTCCTGAATCTTTCCCCACTGAAAGAACCCTCACTGCTCCATTGCCCCATTTCTGTCCAGCACACCCCTCCCCGCCCAACACTCTTGAAAATGCACCCCCCCTCAAACAAGATCTTCAGGGTGGAGGCTCTTGGGGACACCATGGACCCCAAAACCATCCTAAAACCAAGGAGAAGTGGAGAACTGGTGGAATTCACACCACAAATGTCCTTTGAGCACCTACCTGCTGCCCAGGAGGTGAGGCGTTGATGGGAGGCTGTACCTGTAGTGCCATGGGAGGGGAGAGGAGGGGCTGCTGGGGGACCTGCTGCATGCTGAGGGGCTGGCTGAGGAGGGAGCTCTGCGGGTGGTGCAGGGAGAGCTNGCCCAGGCCAGGGTAGGGCGAAGAAGCCTGTGGTGGCACTGGGTACATGGGCTGCTTGGGGGGAATCATTTTGGAAGGTGGATTGCTCTGGCTGCTTTTTGTCTCCCCCTGGTCAGCTGAGCTCTGTGGGAAACAGAATGAAGGATAATGAGGAAGGAAGAAAGGAAAAACATAATTATGTGTCCTGAGATGCCTTCCCATCCATCCATCCATCCATCCATCCATCCATCCATCCATCCATCCATCCATCCATCCAATCAGACCACCCAGACCCCCTGTACCTCCTGCTCCTCTCCAACCATCCAGCTCAATGGCCTCCAGCCCTGTGGCTTGCTGGGTGACAGCAGCTGGGTGCAGTGTCCTTGTGCCCCTTCTCTTGCTGGACTCACATCCCAAGGGTTGGGCGATGAAGAGCCAGTGGGGACAGGCAGTGGGGACTCTTTTTCCCTGAGCAGGGACACCTTTCCCCTGCTGTGACACCCGCTGGTAAAGACAACCCAAAGAGGGGTCTTGTTTTGGGACGCTAAGGGCAGAATGCAGAGCTGGGAGAGGTGGCCGGTGCTGACTTTGGGTCTGATGGCACCATTACACTTTATTTCTTCTAAACCTGCTCCTTCCCACAGTGAAGTGATGATTCCACATGAGGTCTCCAGCAATGGAGTCAGGCCATACCTTAGAGACAAGGCTGGCCCGGTACGCGGCCAGGGCTTTCAGGTACTCCTTCTTGGCAGCTTCCGTTTTCCTTTTGTAAGCCTGGAAGGACAAGGAATGGACAACAATGAATAAAGCAGAGTAGGGTGCTGCTGGGCTTGGCCACACTGTGTTCAAGGGGAACCCTCTCTGCTGAGACCGTGGCTGTGTGAGTGGCCCCCAAATTAAACAAGTAAAGCTCTTGAATTGGACCATCCTGGAATTTTGAGAGGCATCACAGGCCAGGTGTTCCCTGGCAGATATTTATGCACTTCTGCTCCAAGTGACATGGCCTGATTTTATAGGGGAAACTCAATGAAGTCAATTCCTCACCAGGGGAATCCAGGATTCAGGCTCTTGGAAGAGCAAGACTAAGAGGCAAAATTCCCCCAAAGCTAGAACTAGCTTAAAAAATGGCAAGACTTTCCAAAATTCTAAACTTCTCATTCATTCTCTTGGCTTTCCTAGTAAGTTCTTAGAACTAAGTACTCTCAGCGCTGTTCCACAGTTCTGACAGTGGGAAGTCTTATCTCAGCCAACAACAACTGAGGTTTTTGCCAAATATAATGACCCTGGGAGGTGGGGCTTGTAGGAGAACAGGAGAGTTTGCAACACCGAGGGAAAAAAAGCAACTTTGTGTGAATGACTGAATTATCAAATTATTGTTTAGTGAATTACTGTTTATTCTTCCTTCTCCACAATGAGACATGTTTCATGATGGTTTCACAGGGCTGATGAAAATTCTGCCCAGAGTGTGGTCCCCACATGGATAAAAATGGTGTAATCCAAGGTGTCTCCAGCAGCATGAGTCCCCATGGGGTTAAACAGATTAAACTGAGCAAGCAAGAAGAATGTGTGAAAATTGCATGAAAATTTCAGCAAAAAGGCAGAAACTCCTGAGAAGAATGGTCATTTACCTTCCAGCATTGAAACTATTCAGTTCTTTGTATTTCAGTTTACAATCAATAAAATCAGGTAAATTCTACTAAGAATAGTTCAAAAATCTTATTTTCAGAGACATTCACATAGTGAAATGTTTTGACTCGACACATTAGAGGTCTCAGAAGGTAATTCTGTGAAACAGCATTTTCCTGAACGTATCTTTGGCCTCCTGGCACTCACAGATGTCCCATTAGCTCCTTTGTAACCACATTACATTGGGAAATATCAGCCTGAAGAAGAGTTTGCGTGTGAAAAGCAACTATTTCTTCAACTCATATTGATTCCCCTAATAAATACTACTGCCTTCCTCTGCCATCTTTGCCTCACTGATGCCACCAGTGCCCCCCAGAATTTACTGGTCAGCACAAATGTTTATCAAACAGTACTTCTGCCCATGGATGCTCTTCAATGTGGACCCTGATGACTGCACACACAGGAATGTGAATTCCTGTGTCTGTAACAGTAGCTGTAGCTGGGTGCTGATGCACTGAAAACATTTATATTACTCCTTTGAAACAGCAAAATACTAAAATATCAACAGTCTTTTTGTTTTGTCTTTTTTTTTTTAAAAATAAATCTTGGACAGAGAGAAATCAAAGTACAAAGAGGAGACAAATTCAATTATTAGGAAGACTCATCTGGAGAATCTGCATCTCCCAACAGCCCAGGTTGGTCCAAGCCCCATCCTACCTGGCCTTGAACCCCTCCTGGGCTGGGGAAGCCACACCTGGGCCAGGGGCTCATCCCCCTTAATGTAAAAAAATCATCCTTGAGGGTCTCCTGCTGGGACTTCTGCACTCCTGTTCCACATGCTGGGGCTTTTCTGCACCTTCACAGGACCCTGCTGAGGACACCACAGCTGGTCTCTGGGGAAGCACTGAGTTGGTGTGGGGAGAGCAAATCCCAACTAAATTCCCAAACTCTCTGTGTAATGGCAGCTCCAGTGCAGTATTTAGAACCTTGAAAAATTTAATTTAAACATTGACAAAACGATGATACTTTTAATTAAATCCCATTTTCCTCCCAGGGATTTTAATTTCAAAGTAATTTATCAGATTTAAGGATCCTCAAAACATTTTGCATGTTATTTTTTTTCTAACCAGCTGAGGCTGCTGATTTATTTTCCTTATTTGTTAGCAGGAGGATTCATTAGTCATTAAGTGAGTGGGTGGGTGGGGGGCAAAAATGGTTAGTGATTATGAAAACAAAAAAAAAAATATCTCAACTGTAAGAAGCATATGTTGGGATCATAATCCTGACACCTCTGCGTCTCAGCAAAGCAGCTAGTAATTGTACTGTAATGAAATGTTCTTGTTTGATAACCAGTTAATTAGAGAAGACAATTATTCCCATCCCCACTGACACCCACAAGCAGCTCTGTGTAGTGCAGGCACAGACTGGCAGCAGTGGCCAATGGCAGTAACCTCTGCATCCTGGCCCCATTGCATGAGCACAGATGCTGCTTTCCAGGCCTGGGGAAAGATGGAAAGAACCAAAACTATGCCCCAAAAATTTAAGTGGTCCACTGATCTCAAGTGCAAAGCATCCTGCTGCAATGCATGGGGCATTTTGCTTCAAAAAGGATAGAGCATCAGGAGAGCAGAGATGAAAAGGGCAGTGAAGGCCTCCAGGACTCCTAATCAAGGTCAAGGGCTCAAATCCCTGTCCAGGTAGGTGGCTTGTCAGAACTGATGGTTGGACTTGATGATCTGAAAGGTCCCTTCCAACCTCCATGATTATGAGCTTATGAGAAGCTCTGAAGGGTTTATCTAGGTAGGAAAGAAGACCAAGAGGAGCCACAGCCTCCAAATACAACTCTGCAAAGACAGAGGCAATGTCTGACCCACTCCACCTACTGCAGACAGGAAAAGAAGCGATAGGCTTAGACCTATCTAACAAGAGAAATGTTGTTAAGCAAGAGAGAAGTGTTCCTAACTGCAAGGATAATTAAGCACAGGAGGAGATTGCCTGGGAAGATGTGTAATCTCCACTGCTGAAAGTTTAAGAACAGATTAGGCACACATCCATCAAAAATGGCTTAAGTATGATCCTGACTTCAGGCAGCAGTATGCTCTGGTTGACCTCTTAAGTCTCTCCTTGCCCTCCTTTCTATGATTTCATGACTGGGTTTTCCCCTCTGCCCCTAAATGTATGTAGCTGGATTTTATTCTGCTTGTAAATCTGGAGGGCTTTTCTTGTAACGATTATACACTTTCCTGCAAGACAACTCTTGGGATCATCATAACCTCTGGTTATTCATGAGTCAAAAGTACTTCTTACCTATATGGTGGTGTCTGCCATGTCACCCTGCTCTCTGCACTTGGCCATGGGAAATGCACAGGCTGAACATGGCCATTCCATTCCCACTCCTTCCCAGCTCCTCTTCACCTCTCCTTGGGGAAGACTTATTTTCTGTCCCTCTTCCAATTAAAACAAAGTAACCCAAGCTGTGTAAATCTCAGCACATCTCCTTCAGACTAAACCCCACAGTCTGTATTGCTAAACCCTGAAGACAACAGGCTTTGACATGGGAGGTCCTCTCGGTGACACCCATCATGAGGTGGGTGGTTAAACAGTACTCCCATTTACCCCAAGCTCTCCCAGCTGTGGCATCCAACATCCCTGAGGGCACCCTGGCTATGGCTCTGAGAAATATTTGCTCGGTTTTGGGAGATGACCTCCTTTACCCTGGCAGAGGTGCAGGACTGTGAAGCAGTGCTTTGGAGAAGGAATGAATCAAGTAGCAATTACCATTGACTAAAGCATCCTGAAAGATTTCTGCTTTCCATGGTGCAGCCCGGCTGTAAGTTCCCTTTCACTCCATGTGAGGGCACACCCGAGTTCTCAGGACAACCCACAGAAGACTCCAAATGAAACACAGGAGGAGGGCGACAAATACAATCCTTCAGTGAAAATGACACAACATTCATCTTCCACATTTGTGATCTTGCTCTCCAAGAAGAGAACTCATGTTCTCGGAGCTGCTTTTAAGAGCCGTTCTGACCATTCACACCTTTTTATCACTGTCTTGGTCTCCACCAAATCTCTCTTGAAACTTTTTTGTGATTGGTACTTTTATCCTTCACTGGTACATGACTTTCCCTGGCACTCAGATGATGAGTCCTCCATCCAAGACAGTGACCTTGGATGGACCCTTCCAGCCCCTCACTGCTAGAGCTTTGGGGAAGCAGCAGGAAGCTGTGACCGGAGGTGTCTCCACTGCTGACAGCTCCGGGCAGTGCTGGAGTGAGACAGTTTGGTGGCCATGCTGTCAGCAGCACTCACAGCTCGCTGCCCCCATGGGATCTCTCTGTGGTGACACAGCTTTATTGCTGGCCACAAATGCCTCTGTCCCCCTGCAGAGACATGCACTGCCCTGTCACCAGGTGATGGGTCAGGTCCAAGAAGCGGATGGAGATGATTAGGTGGGTGATCTATTACTTTCTGCTAAGTGAATAATTTCCCTGCTGGGTAATGAATCCCTGGGGGTATGAACACTGAGCTACTTTCCAGGCTGTGTGTTAATATGGGAACATCACATCTGCATTTGACCATGTAGTCACTCAGTATTACACAATTGATACCGGGCTGTCACTAGTAAGAACTCATCTCCAGTACCCTGTGTCCCCAAACTCAGAAACTCCAGTGGAAAAGCTGATTTTATCCAACTTTGCTTCTGCTCACTTAGGATGAGGAGCCCTGGTTCAGTCTGAGGTTCACCCAAGGATTGCTCAGGATCTTCCTTAAGCCTCTGCTCTGAGTTTCAAAGGGCTGGGGAAACATGGACCCAAAACTTTGGATTTGTTACTGCATTTCCTTGCACAAAGCACCAGGTTCCAGAGATATCTGCAACTTCCACCTTGGCCACACTCCTATGCTTTGTCATCACCTGGCTCCAAATCAACATCCATTTCCCTCAAAATACAGTGGGCAATGGGAAGGTGCTGCAAGAGGGAATAAGAGAACTTTGGAGAGAAGAAACCCACCCGTGCTTTCTCAATGCTTTCTATGCTCCGGAAAGTTTCCAGGTTTCTCATGCAAATAACCCCCCATGAAGGAGGACAGTCACCTGAGACTGGTTGCTGCCTGCCCTGGAGCAGAGCCTGCTGGTGGTCCCACAGGAGGAGGGGAGGTGGCTGCAGCCTGGATGGATGGCATGAGGCAAGAGCAGGCTGTGAGCACCACGTCAGTGCCAACCCCTTTCTACTCAATTAGCAGAGTTAACTCTGTTGTAGCACTTCTGAGTCAGGCAGCCCTTAGGCAGCTCTCTGGGTAAGGCTGCCAATGCTCATCTCCAGTGGCCAAAGAAGAAACCTAACGGTGAGGCAGGAGGTGGTGTGAGTCTGGAGTAGGGACCCACATTTCTTCCCCAGGTACCCCACTGTATGAAAATGGCAGAATTAGAATTTCCCTCTCCACCAAAGCCTAAGCTATCTCTACAGGAACAGCTGCTAAACTGAAAAGTTCAAAGAGTACATGTTAATATTTTTCTTTTTTTCTTCCCCACGTCGTATTCTTCAGATTTCCACATAAGCTTCTTAGAAAGGGCCAGGCCAGCTGTTGAAGAATGAAGATTACAACATCCTGTGAAAGTGGTAATGGAGATATTTCAAGGTATTCTTATTCCTTACTGTTACACATGTGTGGCAGCACTGGAAGGGGTTAAAAATGGGGAAGAAAACCAGCACTTTGCCGAACAGGTGTCCTTGAGCAGTACCCAAGGACATGGAGATTGCTAATCCTGTATTCCACAGCATGATCAAATCACCAAGCAACAGACATAAATAAAAAAAGGCAGGAAATAAGGAAATTTAGATACAAGTGTGTCAGAGGGAAAATGAAGATTCATTGTGAAGAGGCTGAGAAGAGAAGGAACAAAATGACAAAGGCACAAATAATAAACCCGTGAGAACGAGAGAAGGGGGAGAAGCCTCTCTGTGAAATCCATGTCTGTGACAGCAGCCACCAAATCAAAGATGCTCCCAGATTATATGGTTTCCTGCATAATGCACATTCTGCTTCCTATCGGTGTTTGCCTTTCAGAGCCTGCTCAGGGAAAAAAAAAGCCCACATCTGAAATGGGACGTGAGCAACCTTTATTTTGCTTGTTTCATCAGGAGCAGAAAGCAAATTTGCTTTGTGGGAGCAGCAGCACCTGCTCAATGCCAAATAAATAGCTGCAGCTTTGATATTACAGGGTGTATAATCATTAGCAGCATGAAGGAGGATTAACCCTCTGCATGCTGGCCTGAGCTCACCCACAAAGGGAAGGCACCCCTTTCTGCCTCAGAGATGATCCAGGCAGTGGCTGTGGGGCCAGTAGGGCCAAGGCTCTGCCTGCCCTTGGGTGCACAGGACCAGCTCTCCCAGGCTGAGGGACTGGCAGCGTGGCTACAAGCCACCAGCACTGGACTTTCCTCCTCCTTTCAGCAGGGCAGCCAGCCCACACTCTACATAACTGCCCTGTGGGGTGGAGCAGGGAGGGATGGAGGGATGGATGGATGGATGGATGGATGGATGGATGGATGAACATATCTGTAGACAAAGCAGATCATGTACTAAGGGCTTGATTACACATGGTAGGGAATCACAAGTTCAGGCTGGGTTTATGGGTCAGATTGCTCTGAGCCCCCTCCCTGGTTGCTCCCTGCGTGCTCTCCCTGCCCTTCTCCCACAAGACACTCCCTGGGCTGGGGAAATGCTGTGCCTGTGGGCACAAGAAGCAAGCAGAAGAAACCAACAGTGATATAAACATCTGCTTAATAACTGCATGGTGGGAGTGGTGACTGCACATTGCCCCTTTGCAGACACCATGCCCCAGTCCCAGTCCGAACATCTCAGCCTGTGAGGGATCAATCCCAACTCAAAATCACATCCTCCAGTGTCAAATACACACTCTTTTCTCAATACAGGAAGAGGAGAAGCTTTCTTTAACTTAAACCTTGGATGTAATTAAACAAGTATATCCAGATTTAGCTGCTGCTTGTCTACTTTGCCATCATTAGGTTGGCTTTTCTCTGTCTCCTGCACTGCTTTCTGTAGTGAGGATATGAAGATCTCCAAACCCACTGTGGTCACTAAATCTAGGAGCATCAAAGTGGGTGAAATACTTCCCTTTCCCACCCTTGTTTACAATGACCTGTTGAGTGATGAACCATGGTCTGGTGCAGCCACATGGCTGTCTGGACTCCTCGTTCTCTCAGGATTTTGCCCAGTGATGGAATCACTGCTCAGTCATCTTGCCTGGTCACTAGCCCCTCCCCCGATGACCCAAGAGAGCACCTGACATGGACTACTTGCCTTCATCATGGATACATGCATCATGTCCTGCATAGAATCATAGACTGTGTTAAGCTGGAAGGGACCTTCAATGGCCATCTAGTCCACTTCCCTGCAGTGAGCAGGGACATCCTACACTAGATGAGGTTGCTCAGAGCCTCAGCAAGCCTGGCTTTGAATGTTTACAGGGATGGGGCCTCCGCCGCCTCTCTGAGCAATTTCTTCCTAAAAAAAAATTTCCACAGTCTTGGGAGAAAGGTCCTGCAGAACATCCTAGGAACTTATTTTCACCTGTTAAAGACACTTTATTGATACTTTTTTCTTAATTTTTGCATTTTTGCTTTCCATTGCATTCCCTTATGAATCTAAACAGACTAGACTGGGGACACCGGCAGGGCAAAGCAAATGGAGGCCAAATAAACTCTTTCTCAGCCAAACTCTTCAAGAGTGAATGTACCCCATCACACAAACAAACAATCTGGTGCCAGAGCCAAGAATAAATCGTGTCCCTCTGACCACAGCCCCCGGCAGGGAGGGAGCTGCTGTGGGGGAAAAGTATACAGCCAGAGAGAAAGGCAGGAAGTTAATATTTAAGCATTCAGACAAGGAACAAATGGCTTAATTAAATCAATTACAGAAGGAGAAATGGAGCTACTTAGAAAGCGTGTGTAAAGGGACGGCAAGGCTGTGATTGTCTCATAAAAAAGAAGTAGGGAGAGTTAGCAGGGAAGATAAAGGGACTGCTCTAATCCATGTTGTTAATTAAAAGCCAAGCATTTGTGCTGTGCTGAATGAGGGTTGTACCAGCAATTCCATTACAGAAACACTTCTGCAGCCAAGCTCAGTGCCTAACAACAGAGGTGTTTGCAACCACATAGAGCAAGGGAGAGGCAAAGCAGTTGTTGGGAGAGATGAAAGCAAAAAGAGGAGGCATAAAAGCTGTTCCATGCTCCCAAACCTCCCACCCATAGCCTCAGTATCCCAACCCAGACCCTGTCCTGGCATAAGGACCGAGGGCAACCTGTAGCACAAGGAAGGAGTGTTCCTCCCTTCTCCAGTACAGGAAGTTCCTGCACAATCCTTCAGTGTTCTCCAAAGATGAGAAAAGTGAGAAGACATCAAAGCAGCATTTTTCCACAGTCTGGAGGCTGCAGATGGATAAGCAAAAAGGCTTTTGCCCCAGAAGATGCTTTATTCTTATTCCTGACTTCATGTGCTGTGAAAAGCAAAGCCATTTCCTACCATATTTAGTCTATTTACATGACTCTATTCTTTCATCCCCAGACATAGGTGCTTCAGATCCTGGCCATGGCCACCCAAGGAGAAAGGGAACCAGGCTGAAGTTGGGAACTGGGCTCTAGAGAAGGGCTCCCCACCTCATGAGGGTCTGTCAGCGAAAGGAGGTTCGGGTTCAGAGACACTGTACACACAGTGGCAGATCTCACTCTGCCTTATAAGAGCCACACTTGCTACAGAAAGTGTTCCCTGAGGTTTTCTCAATAGAAAACAGGCAATTACAGGCTTTTGTAACTAACTCAGTGTCAACAAACCAGCTACAGCAGGACCTAGAAGTCTCTGTGAGAAGCAGACTGAAAAAGCTTTGAAATAGGAATACTTCCTCTGTGACACCACTTTGTACATCTTCCTCACCTTTTAAAGCCTCAACGTTAGATTTCAGGTCAGTGATGTAGAGAGTTAATAGCTGTTAGCTGGTTACCATCACTTCTTGCAAGTAAATAAGCAAATACAAACTATTTCCCATCTCAGCATGTAGACTCCATGTCAGGAAAAGGCCACTGATGTATTTGCAAAGTACCATCTCCTCTAGAGTAATTAGGTGTCAGAAATACTTGTTCTTCCTCTAGTAACAGACTTTTTTAAAAGAGGGGCAGAGGCAGAGCAAGCTTAGTGTGTCCCACATCCCTATCCCTGCCCTGCCTGTGACACAGGTCACCTGGGGACACCTGGGTGGCAAGGACTTGTTTGCAGGGCAGCACTGGGAGGTGTTGCAATGTCCAGGTAATATCTCTGTCTCACTGATTCGAGGCACACAGACTACCCCTTTGAGCAGCAGTGGGTACGTCAGCACCACTCCTGAGAAGACCCTCTATCTCTCTGCATGTTTAAACCTCTGTCCAGGCTCCTGGGGGTTCAGGGAGGCTCTGACCCTCTGTACCATGGAAAACCACATTGAGACAGTTGAAAAAAAAAAAGACTTCACTAACTTACTTGTTTTTGCTCTTCTCCCAGACTGTCCCACATTGAGGCAACAATTTTGGATACATCTCCAAAGGTGGCATTGGGGTTTTGCCCTTTGATTGCTGCTTGTGTGTCTCTGAAAAACAGGGCGTAGGCTGACACAGGCTTCTGGGGCTCATTGGGATCCTTCTTCTTCTTCTTCTTTTGGCTTTTGGGCTTTTTTCCCAGGTCTGTTGAAGGTCTCTTCTCCCCAGTAACCTGCAAAACCAAGAGATGAACCATAGCAGTCACCTTGAGACAACAACCTATCTCATCACCACAAGATGAACTTCAGCAGTCTAATCCAAGCCTCTGCTGCAGCTTGTTGGTAGAGGGGATGAGAGAATGCAGGGGTGAAGAAAGGCTCCCAGAAGGAGGGTAGGAGTCCTGGGGCTTTCTTTGGCACCCAAGAGGCCCCAGGATCATTGCACAAACTGCTGTTGGGTGCCTCAGCCCAGCCTAGGTGCCTCCTCAAAGCAAAGGTCACACTTTTGGTCTGCCCTTTGCTTCTTCAGCAGTCCCTACTCCAAAGCTGGGGCTTTTGAAACACTCATCCTCAGTCACTCCACTTCCCCTCCTCCCTAACATCACAAGCTCATTGTCTCCCTGATGCTTCTCTGGGATCTCTCCAATTGCCCAGCTTGCCACCCAGAGCCCTTTAGCAGTCTATGGAGTTTTAAAAAACTGGCTTCCACATGGTTTCTGATTTACAGAATCACAGAGCTGGAAGGGACCTTCAAAAGCCATCTAGTCAAACCCTCTGCATCTTGCACCTGATCAAGCTGCTCATTGAGCCTGACCTTGAATGCCTCCAGGGATGAGACCTCTGGCACCTCTCTGGGCAACCCAGGCCAGTGTCTCCCTATCTTCATGGTGAAGAATTTCTTCCTAATGTCTGATCTAAACCTGCCCTTCTCTAGTTTCAAACCACTGCCCCTTGCCCTGTTGCTCCATGCCCTGGCAAACAGCCCCTCCCCAGCTTTCCTGGAGCTCCTTCAGTACTGGGAGACCACTATGAGCTCTCTCTGGAGCCTTCTTTTCTCCAGCCTGAACAGTCCCAGAATTCCAGAATTTCCAGCCCAATAACCATACTTGGCAAGATGCTACTGCCTGTTCTTGCCCTCACACATGCCAGCAGCTCTGCCTTCCTGCTCTAGAGGCAGGAAGGCTGTGAACACCAGCCAAGCAGCACATACTTCATCATAGAATGGTTTGGGTTGGAAAGGACCTCAAAGCCCACTCAGTGCTACCCCCTGCCCTGGCCAGGGTCACCTCCCACCAGCCCAGGTTGCTCCAAGCCCCAGCTAATCTCGAATCCCTCCATGGATGAGGTGGCCACAGCTTCTCCGGGCAACCTATTCACACTGGGGTCATCCACCATTTGCATCACTCTGTTAACAGGTACATACTGCTATCCAGGAAAAATATCCAGGATTTAAACTATTTTAATTTTATTTATTAAATACTTTTCATGCACTGCTCACTCTTTATGACTGGGCTAGCTGAATCCACCAGCCTGGGGAGCAGGACACCAGCAATAGCAGCTGGATTCTTGGCTGCTCAGCATGAGACACTGCCACTGCTCTGGGAAATAAAACAGCCAGGTGGAAACAGGGGAATGCTTCCACTGAAGGCAGCACAGAAAGAAGAGCTTTCATCTGAGCTTCCACCAGGATGCCCTGGATGTGTTGAATTTATGGGGCTGCAGAAGTCTCTGTGTGATGGTGTGCAAAGGAGAGGACCCCTGGAAAGCCCTTGGACATACATCAAAGCTCTCAGGCATTAACTGCGGTCAATGAAATCTCACACTACAGGGAAGCACCATTATCTTTATAGTGGAGGAAAACCTAAGTACACCAGAGGTTAAACATGGCAGAGAATAAACTCCCTGGCTGTCAGCTGTCTGCACTTTCTCCTGCAGCCCCCCCATGCTCCAGCACTCAGCACTTGGCTATTGCCTGACTGTGGTAGCCCCCATTCTGCCAGGATAATTCTAATATTCCTCTAGAAAGTTGCCCAATCTGAAACTTAGAGGTCTATAAAAGAAGTATTAAATATTAAAACAACACAGTGATTGACACAGACCTAAACACCAAGCTGTGAGGAATGCCTCCCCAGTGCTGGGAGCAAAAGGCCTTTTCTCTGGATGGATTTGTGGGTTTGACCACATACTTGGGTTTGCTGCAGCTTCACTTGGGCTGGCTAGGCTGGGCATGGGAAGGAGAGGACAGAGAGCTCCACACTCCATTCAGCAGCTCCCCACCAGTCACTGCCAGCATAGTGCCATTTGTCAGTGACCATTAGTGAATGAGCAGAGAGCCCAAAAAAACTTCATTCAATTAAAAATTGCCCAGTTGGACTTGACTGGGGAACCTGTAAGTGAAAGGGGAGCTCTACTCGGCACTGGTGAGACCCCACCTGGAGTTTTGCGTCCAGTTCTGGAGCCCTCAACACAAGAAGGACATTGAGCTGTTGGAGCAGGTCGAGAGGAGGGTCATGAAGATGGTCAAAGGGCTGGAGCAACTGCCCTATGAAGACAGGCTGAAGGAGTTGGGGTTGTTCAGCCTGGAGAAGAGAAGGCTCAGGGGAGACCATATAGTAACTTACCAGTACCTGAGGGGGTCCTACAGAAAGGCAGGGGAAGGACTTTCTAATATGATATCAGATGGGAGGACAAGAAACAACAGATGTAAATTGGAAGGGGGTAGATTTAGACTTGACATAAGAAAGAAATTCTTTACAGTGAGGGTGGTGAAACACTGAAACAGGCTGCCCAGAGAGGTTGTGGATGCCCCCTCTCTGGAGGTGTTCAAGACCAGGCTGGACAAGGCACTGAGCAGCCTGATGTAGTGGGAGGTGTCCCTGCCTATGGCAGGGGGGTTGGAACTCGATGATCTTTAAGGTCCCTTCCAACCCAAACTATTCTATGATTCTCTGATTCTATGATTAGGAGAAAAATAATGCATGACAGGGCTTCAGCCTCTTGGCAAGTAAGATGGCATCTAAGTGCTGCGGGGGTGAGACCTGCTCTCCTCAGAGCCATTGACTAAGTGAAGGAACCAGCAACAGGCATAACCCAAGCATGGCCATGGCAGTGGTTTTGGAGTTGGTCCTGCTTAGGCAGCACCAAAGAGCAAACTGTATTTACATAAAACAGATGCTGCCAGGAGGGAGAAGCACAGACTTGGCCTGGCTTTGCTGGGGTTTAGCAGGTCTGACACAGCATGGGACAAACCAACAGCCCAGCTCAGGGCTGCAGGAGATGCTTGGACATCCTGGGACATGTCTGTGATGAAACCCCAGTGAGTCAGCACCACGCTGCCCCATGGCAACTGCATCCCTCAGGGCTGAGCCATGGCCAAAGCAGCCCATGAGGTGGAACAAAGAGCATGGCCATCAGCCATGGACCTGCTCAGGAGAGTCAGCAGAAAGTGTGGTCAACACTGTATGTGGGTTGGGGCAATTCACCAGTGACAAATGTGACCTTTAACTGGTGAGTCTTAGAAGCTGATGTCTCCATGAAGAGCAGGAACCTCATGAAGGAACCTCCATGATTTTATTACTATGGATAGAGATTGTTAACCAAACTGGAATTTGGGCTACAACTACTTCTCTCTCCTATGCATGTGTTACATCCCTCCTACTTGAAGTACACATAAAGATCAGTGAGGGTAGGAGCCCTCCTAAAATCACTAGATCCCTGGCTTTGAGGACTTATTGGAACTGAACTACCTGCTGGCATCAGACTAATTTCTTTAATGTGTGAACTTCTCAGTTACAAGATCAATTTCTACTCGTTACATGAGCTGTTGTAGAAAGACCCTCAATGACCATAAAAACCCTGCCAGATTGGTAGTTTCAGGGAAAGATTTTTCACAAAAGACTTTGATTCAAATTTGCAGGGAGCCCACTGTTTGACCTCTAGGCACAGAGACCCACTATGTGTGGAGCATCAACCCTGCAATTTGTCCTCAGTAAATAACAGAGGGAAGACTCACAGAACACAGCATGTTCTGTTGGCTCTGCTGCTTTTTGAGAAAGACAGGCAATAACTAAGATGTCTCCAAAACTCCAGGAAATCCCTGGGTTTCTGGAGACAGCCACTACAACATTACCAAACACACTGTGTGTTAGCAAGCCATGTCTGCTGAGATCAGTTATAACACCATGTGTTAATGTCCTGCTCTGTTTTAGCCTCCTCTGCATGCCACCAGAAAAGTAATTTCACTCCCAAACGTTTGCAGATCACTTTGCTCATCAGAACTTTGGTAAATCATGGAGAGAAAAGCCCAGCACACATTGTCAAACATGCTGCGTTCACCACCAAAGCATATGCACTAGTCTGCCATGCTGGAACTCACACTAGGCTGGAAACAATCTCCCCATCCCTGGAGGTTAGACATTAATCCTTTATATTAGACATTAGGAAGAACCTCTTTCCCATGAGGGTGGTGAGATACTGTCCCAGGCTGCCCAGAGAGGTGGTGGAGGCTCCATCCCTGCAGACATCCAAGGCCAGGCTTGCTGAGGCTCTGAGAAACCTGTTCTAATGCAGGATGTCCCTGTCACTGCAGGAGGTTGGACTTTGAACTCAATGCATTCTGTGACTGTATGAAAGTCTCCCACTGTATATACATTCTTTTTTTCCAAAAAATAAGACCAAAAGTCTTATTTTGCATAATTTATTCCTCATTGAAAAGCATCATCTGCTGTTTTCTGGCTACCCGTTAAACCAGGTGTGACCACACGTACCTTATAATGTGAATCTGTCTCCTCTTCCTGAGTAGAACTGGAGGGAGATGGTGTGGCTGATTTACTTCCTGGGGGCGAGGGGGAACTGTGGGTGATACCACTCCTCATCCCCATCTGAGAAATGAGCTGAGTCTGGCTGAGAGCACTCATGGGGCCGGCCAACATCCCCGGCCGATTGAGCAGGGGCACTTGGCGGTTGGAATCATAGGACGTGGCATCTGAGTGGACCATCTCCTGGATCTGAGTTAGGAGAATATCACTTTGTTATTAAAAAAGGTATTAATTTCTTTATCATACTGTCAAATCACTTTAAGATGAACTCCTCTGGACTGATTGAAAATTAATACAGACAGTGAAGTCTTCCTAGTGCCCTCTTACAAGCATGCCAAGATCAAGAAATGAGCCCTCTATACTCCAGACTCTGCTGCTGCCATCTCCTTGTCCATGGGGATTACAGAGATGTGCTAATTTGTCTTTCCATGTTTATCTGTGTTTACCTGCCTGCCCTGGGAACAGTGCTGTTCAGTGCCTATGAGGGGACTGAAGGAGAAGTTCAGAAAGTTTTGCCAAATGACCATGAGAAGGGAGGGTGCTGCAGTGGCTACCTGATAGAGTGGTTCCCCAAAATAAAGAGCTGCCCAACACCTACTCATCCGTTCTCATAGCATTAGAGTTAGGGGACATGTGATGTGACTGAGAGATGGCTGCAGGGATGCACAGACACAAGTGCTCCCCAGAGCCTGCTGAGCACAACAGCCTTGGAAGATTCAAAAGAAAAAGGAGAATACATATATATATGGCAAACAAGAATTTTCAAGTTCTACATTAGATAATAGAAATATGGCTTAAGCAGTGTATACCCTGCATAAACAAAAGCTCAAGTGGCTCGGTCAGGTAGGAGCAGCAACATCATCTCTAGAGACAAAAGGGGGACAAACTCAGCCATGTTGTAGGTGCATGGAGGTGTTGGGGCTGTCCTGCTCTCTGCTGAGCCATGACCCCTTTTCCAGTTTGTGCCATTTACCCTGAAAGCCCCATGTTCAGTTCAGGACCCATCTCTGCCCTGTCACCCCTTGGCAGCAGTGCTCAGCCTTCTCCAGCTACAGGAGGAAAAGAGAGAGAAAGAGCAAGGCCTGCCTGAAAATAAAATGTTTTCCAGACTTTATATTAATAATCTGATTAATGTTAACATGATTTTAAAGACTGAGGTGTTACTTATTAACGATCTTAATTTTCAATAAGCCTGCTGAGGTGAAACCTCCCATCTGCAGGGGAGATTTGCCAGCTCCATTAACAGTACTGACAGAGAAGAACTCCAGGAAGCCCTGTGAGGGCTCTGTAGGCTTCAAAGGGAATAAACCCCAATGTGGAACCAGATTTACTCCTGCAGGTCAGGAATCAAGAGCTTTACACAGCACATGACAGCATGTTCTGCTCTCTGTCACATTCCCCAGCAGTAGTGGAGTGTGTGTCAGGCAACGGATTTCCCTGGATCAGCCCTTTTACTCTATTAATTAGTTCACAGGAAATAATAACATCTCGCTTTCCAACAGAATGAGAAGCCCAGTTAAGGCTGACTCAGGCTGACCAGGATGAACCAGCAGCTTTGCTCTATCATGGAGCTGAGAGAACTCCCCACTCCTGAGCTACAAGCAAGTTTCCTTTTCCCCCAAAACCTGCAGCCCTTTGGCTGCCCTAAGCAAGCCCTGGGAAACTGGTCAAAAAAGACACAGAGGACATGCCAAAGAAGGTAGGGATGGACAATAGACTCAGGCAGTACAGGAAGCAGGAAAGAGGCAATTTTTCATTTAAAATTCTATTCACAAATGACAGAATGGGCAGAGAAGAGAAGGACTGCACGGGGGACCCAATGAGGTGAGAGGGAGCTCAGCACCTGCCTGCTGCACCAGGGGCAAACTCCTTCCCAAATTCCAGTGGCAAACCTACATTTGTCTGGGATTTTGTCAGCTTAACCCAAACCTTTCATGTAGGAGAAGATCTGCCAGCTACTGAGGAAAAGAATAACTGATTGTCCTTATTTTAAATTTAGATGAAGAATAAGTTTAGGAGATGGGTGGTTCAGAAATGGGGAAGGCTATGAAATGTGGCTTAAATTTTTAAAAAAAATTAAAATAGCTTGCTCACATTTACAACCATGGAAGTCCCTTGAGTGAGACAGTTTTTTTGAAACTTTTATTACATGGTCAATAGACCACAACGGCTCCATTTATCCATTAAATATGTAATCACACACTTTTTCTTTCCAGTGCATATTATTTATGCATCAGAGCAGAACAAGTCCAGAAGTGCAATTATGAATATGGGACATGTGCTGAAAATGCTTATGAAAATTTGTAGGAAAAAACAAAAAGCTGAGCCCATGCCCAGAGAACCCAGGCAGGAACCTCCTGCCAACACCAGCTCATTCATAGCCCTCTCCTGAGCAGTGGGGGCACAGCAATTTTCCTGGGATGTCCTCCCAAGCTGCTGACTATTTCTTTATGTCATTAAAAAACTTATGGTTTTACTCAAAACCTTTGCTGGTTCTCACCTCTCCCTGCCTCCCCCACATCTCCACTTCTCCCCATCCTGTCCGGAAGGTTTAGCAGAAGTACATGTGCAACTTCAGCCCCTGTGTGTGACCCTCTGGCTGACACCCAGAGGTACAAGATGTGTCTTCTTTTTTTTTTTTTTTTTTTTTTTTTTTTTTTTTTTTTTTAATTTTTTTTGGGAAAACCTCAAATAAACAAAACCACATCGGGTTGCCACCGCCCCGCAACACCTGCTCATGGCTCAGGACTGGAGAGCTCAAGTGGTGGAAAAGTCATTAGTGTTCTTTAAATATAAAATATTTAGGAGGGAAATGAAAGTAAGCAGCTTGTGTATAGCCTCAGGGTTTCTTCCTTGGGGTGACAATGGTCTTTGCTCCAAGCTGGGAAAAAGGCTAGTCCTGCTTTCTGCCATTTCTGCCCACATGGAGCTGTTACAGTTGAGCACCTGAGGTAGCTAATACCCCCTCCAAGAAAGTCCCAAGGAAAGAGGAATTCAGGAGCAGGGCTTAGAGACATTCCCCAGCACCAAACCACCTAATTCAGCAAATAAATGCTGAATGAAGCTGCGATGACAGCCACCCAAAGAGAGAGAAGGTCAGGAATAGGACATTTCTGCTCTGCACAAGCAGACAACCTCTGTTTGCATCACACACTGATCCCATGGATGCACCCTCTGTTGTGGGCACCCTGGGGTGGCACCTTTCCCCTCCACTGAGCATTTGGCACCCATATGGAACCTGATGGGAGCACATGCAAAATGAAATAACTAAAAGTGATTAGCTCCATCACCAGGATGGGAGGGTCCTGTCTCCATCCCCGGTGCTGCAAAGGGCTAGGGATACATTTGTAGCCTCTGCTGAAAAGATGCTTTGCATCTCAGAGGAAACATGATGTAGTCACAACTAAAGTAATTGAGTGCATCTTACTTAGCAGATTCCCAAAGGCTATGCTAACCCTCAGGACTGCTTCTTTTCTTCCACAATATTTCAATTTTTTTCAAAGGAATATGCATGTCAAGCCTATAAATGCTCCAGTTAATCCTAAGACAGCGAGAAAACTAGGCTGACAAGTGGCACATGATCCTTCTTTCTGGGGAAAAGGGCAATGAGCCTGTCTGGGGACCTGGAGATTCTCCATGGGAGGCTGAAAGGGACCTTTAGAAAGGTGATGCCCCTGGGCTGGGGTTGTGCCTGATCTCCCTGCTCTTGGCCACAATCTTTTACATGTTCAGCTCCATCTCAGGGAGGTTGCAGCTCAGTGGGTGTCATCCCATGCTAGTAAGACAAGTTCCAGCCAAACATCTTCCTTTCCTGCTGAGTAACATCTGTGAGTGCTTTGGCACCAACCCCACTGGGGATCAGCAGCAAGGGCCAAACAGTCCATGGAGACGTAACAGGGAACTTCTGAATTACAGTGGTTTCTGCCACCAAAACATGGTAGGACCCTCAAGGTGTGTGAGAAAAGGTCCTGTGCAGCCTGCTCTGGGTGACTCTGCTTTGGCAGGAGGTTGGATGAGATGATCTCCAAAAGGCCCTGCCAGCCCTGCCCAGTCAGGCATTCTGTGAAATGGTGAGACACTGGCCCTACAGAGATGGTGCATGGTCCATTCTTGGAAATATTCAAGGACAGGTTGGAGCAACCTGATCTAGTTGAAGGTGTCCCTGCTCATGGCAGGGTGGTTGGACTATGTGGCCTTTAACTGTGCCTTCCAAACAGAACCATTCTATGATTCTATGATTGCTGGGGACCTATACAGCAAAGATATCCAATGAGGGTCCCAAATAAAGTAAGTTCAACCCCCAGGGAGTGACAATCAGGTAGGAGTCCTGCTTCAATGGTGCCTTCCAAACCAAAGCCTTCAATGACTCTGTGGCTGCCACCTTTCTCAGGGTGGGCTCACATGGACGTGCCCAGCAGAGCCTTTCCTGGCCAGGGTTTTCCTCCTTGGGAGTAGCTATTCCAAGGGCAGCCATAAAGCCCATGGATGGTACTGCCTAACTTTCTTTAGGCTTGTTCCTGAGAAAAAGCCATTACAACCACAGTCAACCAGGGAGAGAAATTATCTGCTGAACAGCTTTGAAGCCAAGTTTTCCCAGCAGGCTGCCTCTCTATTGAAGTTAAAATGCAAACGCATCACCATAGTTGAAATGCTTAAAGATGATTTACTTAAAAAAGAGAGGGAGCAGGAGAGAGAGAAGCAGAAAATATATCCCAAATTACCACCACTCCTCTCTCTGATTTGTAACTGCTCCTAATAAACTTTCATGGTCTATGTAAAATGCTCTAGTGCAGTGACAAATTTCTACTGGAATTCGAGATGTCTTGTTCAGAGTAATAGCTATCTCACACAGGTGCCCAGCTGCTATTGTAAAATCAGTAAGCATTTAATTGAAACAAATTACTATAATAATAGTACATTATCCCTGCAGGCTCATAGCCATAACAGTTTTAATTATTGAGTTAAGAGTCAAACTAATTTATCCTTTAAAGTAACAGCCACATCTTTGGTTCTACTAATCATCCTATTAGGAACAGGAGGTGAACAATAGGAAAGGATTTTAAAAGGTAGCAATTTATTTTTGTAGGGGCAGGGGGCATCTGTCACAGGGCAGAGGCTCTCTATAGGCAGTGAGGTTCCCAACCATGGTTGTCACTGCCTGGGACAAGGCTCCCACACAGATCTGGTCCCCAGAGGCACCAAGTTACCCACCAGCTCCTGAGGACCTGCCACCCCACCAGGCTGTCAACAGGGTGGCTTTGCTGGAAGCAGTGAAGTAGCGTGTTGGAACTGGTGATGTCAGCATTAGGGATCTGGGCACATGAAAAATAGTTGGAACCATTTTTCTTCATCAAACACAGTGAAAAAAGTGCTTTATGGACTCAAGTTTGCAAAAAAATTATCAAACGGAGCATCTCTGAACTAAGAGACAGGCAGGAAAGAGAATCACCAAATCACTGAATGATGGACAGTTGGAAGGTTCCTCCAGAGCCCATTCAGCTCTATCCCCTGCCAGAGTAGGGTCACCCAGAGCAGTTGCACAAGAAAGCATCCAGAGGAGTTTGAATGTCTGCTGCCTCTGGGCAGCCTGTGCCAGGGCTCTGCCACCCTCACAACAAACAAGTTCCTCCTCATGTTGAGATGGAAATTCCCATATTCCAGTCTGTTCCTGTTTCCCCCTGTCCTGCACCTGAGTATCACTAAGAAGAGACAAGCCCCATCCTCTTGTTCCCTGCCCTTTAGTTTTTGCTCAATGAGATTTCCCTCTTTCTGCTCTTCTCCAGCTGAACAGCCCCAGGGCTCTCAACCCTTCCCCAGCAGACAGAGAACCTACACTGATATTTTAAGAAGAGTATTTCTGAGACACAGACATGCCCTAGGGCTGATCTGAAGGCACAGCTTTCCCAAGTCCTTGATTTCATGAGATTTTTTTTCCTTCTGTCCTGGTGCAGTGACAAAAGGGATCTAAAGCATCACTATGAGCCACTGCAGGAGCCTGGAGCAGAGGGGACAGAGACGAGGTGGCTACAAGGAGGCAGGGGATGAGCACAGGTGCACCCTGCTACCCAGAAGGTAGCTCCAAAACCACCCATGAGGATGACTTCAGTTGCATCATCACTTGGTGGATGGTTCCTGCAGCCCCACAGCTCCACACCCCATGGCCTGCCTGAGTGGAGCAGAGGACTCTGGTGCAGTTGGCCTTCATCAAAGCTGCTGCAGATGGCAATCACAGCCTTCCTGCTCTGGCCAAAGGTGTAGAGCAGTGCCCTGCCCTCTCTCCAAGCTCCCCCTGTTCACTGCTCTTTTTGGAGCTCTTTATCAGCCAGCACTCATTCAAAGCACAGCTGTTTCCCACATCTCACATCCCTTTTCCAGACTTGTCACCTCTAATGAGAGGAGTCCTCAACTTGAAAGACTTTTTTCTGCTCTGTACATGGGACAATAATGGTTCTTCACACAGTTATTCAGAGTTGGTGACCAGTTCACTAGGCCATGGTCAGCTCTCCACACCTACATCATCTGCAGCTTCCCGACTCACCATATCACCTACCAACTTCACTGGCAAATATTTATGCTTTCTTTGGCAAAAATATGTCAAACTCCAGGAAGACTGAGTGACAAGCTGATCCACCAAACTGAGCTAACAATGATTGTGTGTTGTTCAACTTCCTTGTTACTCTTTGTACTTCCAAGTCAAACATCTTACAACTGAGTAAACTGTGTTACCCTCACCACCCAAACCTGTAATCTCATCAAAAAAGATATCAAGTTAGTTTGACAAGATTTGTTTTCCATCAGCCCATGTTGATTGGCATTAATTGTATCACCTTCCCTTAATTCTTTATTAATTGAGGCCTGGAACTGTCACTCCATTGTTTTGCTGAGGATTGATGACAGACTGACAGGTCTGTAATTACCTGGGATGTTCTGTTTCCCTTTTTAAATATTTGCACATTAGCTCCTTTCTAGTCCTCCAGAGCTTCCCCAATATTCCAAGAATTACTAAATAGCACTATTAGCAGCACTGGGAGCTCCTCCATTACTTCAGGCCACATGCAGACAAGCCAGCTCAGCCTGTAGACTTAGAAAGGATCTGGGTGGACGGCAGGGGGGTTGGAACTAGCTGATCCTTAAGGTCCCTTCCAACCCAAGCCATTCTATGATTACATGATTCTATGACAGATGAGAAAAGAAAATTTGATGGTGTGCTTTGAATGCTACATAACTTGAAGTCCACACCTTTCTAATTAATATTGGTAGTTCCAAGTGCATGGCTTTCCAATATGAAGCTTCACTGTCAAAGCCTTTCAGATGACCCTAGAGACTGCTCCCAGGACTTCCCCCACTTCAGCCTTGTCTCTGTCTCCTCATTCGTGGCTTGGTTTGCTTTTTATCTGCTCTTTTACTATGTAACTTGCTTCATGCTTTTTCATCCTCGACCTCCTCTGCATGTTTCCCCCCTCATGAAGAGCAGTTCCCTCAGCAGAGACAGGCAGGACCAGGGCTGGTTTTGGAAAGCACCACCCTGAGCAGCTGAATTCAGTGCTCTGACAGGCTGTGATCCACCATTCCCATCTCTGGGAAAGAACCATCCAAGCACAATTAACACTTCATCAGAGAGATAAAGCACTGGAACTTCTGTGAGAGGTGGTGGAAACAGGACAGAAACTGCACTTGGCAAATGGGAATTATTCCTCATTGATATTCTCATCACTCCTGGTGCTGGAAGGGCATGAACTGAATCTTGATATTTTTCTATGATACAATCCCCCATCTGCTAATAAGAGGCACTGGCCCAGGTTGCCCAGAGAGGTGGTGGAGGCCCCATTCCTGGAGAAACTCAAGGCCAGGCTTGCTGAGGCTCTGAGCAACCTCATGTAGTGTAAGATGCTCCTGTTCACCACAAGGTGTTGGACTAGATGGCCTTTGCACATCCCTTCCAACCTGAATCATTCTATGATTCTGTGATTATTGTGAATTCATACAGCAAATACATTCATGAGGGTCCCAAATCCATTAAGTTCCACCCCCAGGGAGAGCAAACCCATTTTTTTCTGTGTGCTTCCTTCTCTCTTGGCCTAGTGGAGTTATATGGACTGCAAAAGGTTATGGTTTTAAAGCAATCTCAAGATGCCAAAAGACAAATCCATGCCAGGTGGACACCTAGACCTGCCCTCCACCTCAGCACTGCTGCAGACCTGCACCTCTAGCCAGGATGTTGCATCTTAAGGTGAAGTTTAAAGTCTTGTAAATTGACCCATTCTTAGTTTTGGAATCCCACCAGCCGTACGATGATGGCAAAGCAACCAACAGTTGAGATGGAGACCTGGACTACACATGGGATGTTTCTGATACCTGAGCAGCTCTGTAGCCCCACCTCACCTGCACTATGTACACCTCAGGGCTGAGCTGGGCTTCCTTCATGCCTCTGAGCTGCCTCATCACCAGTGGGCAGATGACAACGTACACCAATATTACACAGTGTCCCTCTGGCCTGAGGGAAGGATAAACTCTACTGCTTGCACTGGAGGAGCTTGGGAATAGTTCAATGGGGTGGATGGTGCAGCAGAACTACAGACTGGTGGCAGACCCACCCCTGTGTGCAAGGAACTCAGCGTTCTCTGCTCCTGTAAGACACAGCTCCTCCAAGGTGGATTCCCACCTGTCCTGCTCCATTCACTGCAGGGGGCTGTGGGAACTGATCTAGTGGGACATTGAAGCCCTCCATCCCCAAATCATCCCTTATGAGCAGGGCAGCATGATGTGCCAGCACTACACAAAATGTCTTCATTCCCCTCAATTGACTATTTTACAGGTATTTTGCCTCTTCATCAGGAGCAGCCACTAAGTCTTAGAGGAAGGTGATGCATGAAGCGAAACAACCATTGTGACTGTTCCCATGGGGAGTAGGGGAATCTGCCTATGTCCTTCTTCAAAATCTCTGTCCTGAGCTCAGGGACAAGCAAAATGGCCCAGCAAAATGCCAGCAAAACCCTGCACTATGTATTCTGGAGGAGGCTCTAGGGTGCTAGGAAGCAGCCAGGCTGCCTGTGTGCTCTGTCGGCACTCCTGCAGTTCTCAGCTGGAGAACACTCCATAAATAACCTATTCAATAAACTTCCTTTTATTATTTTTTTTAAAGCACATTATTTTATAGATAAAGAACAAGCCTAATAATTCAGTGAGCATGTTTGCAAATAATCTATTCCATTAATATCCAGCATGTTTTCTAATACATTATTGCAAAAAACATGTGAGGAGGCAGGCGATTGTGGATCAGCCAGGCGTAACATCACAGCACAAACACTGGGGCCACAACTTCCCTGGAACCCACAGGGGAAGTCGTTAAATAGATCCTGTACCCCCACCAACCAATGGAAGTTACAAACTTAATAAAATCATTACATCCCCTTCTTGTGTGTCAGCAAGAGGAGGAAAGCCAGCGCAAAGCAGCTCTGTAAAGGAGAAGAAGCAAAGGGGTGGATGAGAAATGCCTGTGGGTGTGGAAGAGCTGGAGTGGAAGGGGTTAAAATGGTCCTGGGGCCAGGGAAAGGTCTGTATCCAGAACAAATCCCTACTCCAGACCCCTATGACTGTGCTGCAGTCAGATATAGGAGCAGGCAAATTAGCTTGGAGAGAATTTTGGTTGCATTATATGGTCCAACAGTGAGGCAAAGCTGGTGCCACGGGACACAACAGAAACAATCTCTTCAGCATCAGACCTGTTTGTGCAGCAAATTTTCTCTGCTTTTTGGCTTTCATTTTTTGATCCAGAGGATAGCTGTGGGGAGATGAGTTCAGAAGCCAGTGTTAAAACTTTTCACAAAAATACATATCCTTACAGTGGGACTCACTGAATATCTCCTTGGGCAGGGAGGATGGTCCACATAGAATCATAGAATAGTTTGGGGTGGAAGGGACCTTAGAGAGTTCCAACCCCCCTGCCTTAGGCAGGGACACTCCCACTAGGTCAGGCTGCTCAGTGCCTTGTCCAGCCTGGTCTTGAACACCTCCAGAGAGGGGGCGTCCACAGCCTCTCTGGGCAACCTGTTCCAGTGCTTCACCACCCTCACTGTAAAGAATTTCCTTCTTCTGTCGAGTCTAGATCTACCCCCTTCCAATTTACATTTGTTGTTTCTGGTCCTCCCATCTGATATCATATTAGAAAGTCCTTCCCCTGCCTTTCTGTAGGATCCCCTCAGGCTGAACAACCCCAACTCCTTCAGCCTGTCCTCATAGGGCAGTTGCTCCAGCCCTTTGACCATCTTCGTGGCCCTCCTCTGGATCCACTCCAATAGCTCAATGTCCTTCTTGTGTTGAGGGCAATGTTACATGGTGCTGCAGGTGGTCCTCTGGCCATGCTCCCAAGGTCCTCTCTGAAGGTTGATGGGACCCTGAGCTGTGCACTACAGGGGACCAACACCTGCCTAGCACAGCCTCCCACAGCTCAGAGGCAGAGTTTGAGACATGCAAAAGGATTCCTGAGCAGCAGAGATCTGGTTTCACACAAGTAACCTTAGGGATGAAAAATGGAAAGCAAAGAAAGACTCTGAGAAAGTTTTACACTTCATGTCTCCATCTCTACAGAGTCTCCCCCCTGGGAGACTTTTCTTGGAGGATTTAGCAAATCCTTGATGTTATTATGTGTCTAACATCTTGAGTTACAGCACATCTTCTATCAAGATTTTTAACTGCTGGGGTAGTCAGAGGTCCTTGTCCATGGGTCCTGCTCCAATAAACACCACAGCACCCCTGGCACTGCCAGCAAGACAGGAGGGACGTGAGAAAGTTAAAATTCTGCCTCAGGAAAGTAATGGATTTGACACCCATTTCTATGCAACAAAAGACAATTCCAAAACAATGAAAACAAATTAGCAAAATAAAAATCTTTGTTGAAGAAGATGCTGGCTAACATAAGGACTGCAAATCCTGGTGTTTCCTTCTCAGGGTAGCTGGAGGACAAAAATTAATGCTGGCAAGGGCACTTCACAGAATCATAGAATGTGCAGGGCTGGAAGGAACCTTTAAAGTCCAACCCCCTGCAGTGATCAGGGACATCTTCCAGTAGATCAGGTTGCTCAGAACCTCATCAAACTTGGCCTTGAATGTCTCCAGGGATGGGGCCTCTACCACATCTCTGGGCAACCTGGGCCAGTGTCTCACCACCCTCATGGGGAAGAACCTCAGCTCCTGTGGGAACTTTGATCACCAGCTCACCCACTGCTGGACTCCAAACCCCTCCCTCCAGCCTACCAGGCACAAACTGGACCTGCAGCTACCTTTGCTCCATCATCTCCTGGGGTATCCATGGGCTCCTCCCCATGAGCTTTGGCAGGTTATTGAAGCCCTGCTGCAGCATCTGGTTCTCTTTGCTCTCTGTCTCTCCAGGCTCCTTCTCAGGCCTTTTAGATATTGCATTCACATAAAGCAATAGACTCAAAAGCATTGACAGGCCTCCAAGTTTTATTGCAGGAAGAATTTAAAAAAAAAAAAAAAGAAGTAATTTCAGAACACACTAGGAAAATAGACTACGTAGAAATATCATCCCTGCAGGATTAAACTGTGGATTAATTTTAAAGGTTTTTTTTTTATTCTTTTATTGCAAAGTTTAACAGCTTTTCTAGTACTGCAAGAAAGGTCTGTAGGAAGAGCTGGGTCCCCCAGTGCTGATCCCATACAAACCACACAGTTTCTTTCACACCTGCCAGCAGCTGCCTCCTTCTTAGTTTGTAGTAACTGTTTCATAAGAGTCTCCTTAATACCAGGAACACAAGGAGTCATGGAAGAAGGCTGAATATTTTTTGGATTTCAAATACCAGCTCTGCCAGAGCATTCAGAGACAGGGAATGGAATCCCCCATCCCACAGGTGATTCCCACCAGCAGAGTGATCTCCTCACTCCCCGTAGAGATTCTGAGAGCTGAGAGGTGTGCCCTGATTGCGCTGCATCACCAGACTCTGTGCAGAAGACACAGTCTATTATCTTTTCATCTTAATTAAAGCAAATGCTGGCCACTTTCAAAATAGGTGCAAAAAGCCCAAATGACTCCGGATGTACAAACCTAACTGCTGAAGATGCTGAAGATGCTGAAGCCCAACTTCTGCCACCAGAGCCAGATGCTGTAACTTCTGTTCTGATGCCTGACAGTGACAAACCCTTCTCATTTCTTACCTTGCTAATGCAACTGCAGATGCTATTGCAACACAAAGTAGAGGCAAGCAAAAACCTGCAATAAATGCAGAACTAAAGACACACAAGTTTAGGAATTGCCTAATCAGGTTCCAGCAGCAGTGTTAACCCAAGCTGCTACCTGCCTTGTGCTGTGGGGGTTATTAGATTAATTGCAGTGTATCAAGTAGGACCGAGGAAAGAATATTCAGTCCAGTGGTATCTCTGTCCTGTTTAGCTCCCTCATGACAGATAGCAGACACCCAAGAGACTCCTTTCCCTCCTTCTAACATCAAGACAATAGCTGGAGGTGAAATGTGCCATATCAAACAAGCCCTGGCTCTGCCCAGGACTGCACTGCCCTCATAACAAGCGTTCCTGCTGCCAGTCTCTATTTAACCAGGTATCAGTGGGGATTAAGGTCATCCCTCTCAAAGTGTATAACTCCAAGGGGAAAACCAAGAGTAAGGCATGACCCCATTAAAGGTTAGATTTTTTCCACTGGGATTACATGTTGGCACTGGGGAGCTTGATCAATTGAGCCCCGAGGTTCAATCAATAAGTGTCAATGACAACACACTGCATTAGAGCCATGCTACCCATTTATCAACTTAAATCACTCATCCAAAATACAAAGGCACTAAACCAGCAATTCAGACCTTTGGAGAAGTGCAAGTGCTGCCTCTGCCATGCTGAGACAGCCCTGGGAGCTGCCCAAGGAGCTTCCATCCCAGTACCAGGTACATCATCCTCAGTGCCCAGCTGTTGAGTTGACAGACATGGCAGGAACTCAACGGCAACAGGAAACATTCCAATTAGGTTCTTTAAGAAAGTGATCATTACTTTGTCTTATATGTAGTATCACCAAAACATTCTGGATGCCATGCTCTGTGCCACATTTGCATTTCCATCTGATCAGGCAGCAAGGCCACACGCTAAGGAAGTGTTTGCATTCCAGATCTAACTGCATTTACCAGGGATCTCATTAACCTGCTGACCCAGAATTAAACTAAACCATCTGAAAAGGAAGTGCTTCCCTCCCCCACATGCTTCCAAAGACACATCCAGAGCTCTCCAGCCCCTCTGGAGTTCCTCAGAGCATGGGTGGCTCCATGTAGGTGTAAGGGTTTGTGTGCTCTGGAAAATTTCCCAATTTTTTTTTTCTGCTAGGAAGTCCCAGCACAAGTCTTCAGGTGCTTGAAGAGCTATGGCTGCCTCTGTGCATATAAACAGCCTTTAGAGTCTGGCAGGTTATAGACAACATTCATCCCTCTAAAGGACTCCATATCACCATAGGCAGCTCGTCATCTTCCAGGACTTCAGTTCTCCCATCTGCTGAGGACACTGCTGTCCCCCCATCACCACCAGCAGCCATGGAGGGTAAAACTCACAGCAGCCTGAGCTACTGCAGCCATTGTGGCAGGAGAGAGGGTCACAAACACACCAAAGAGAAAAAACTACTCCTGTTCTGCCTGAACAAGAATACACAGCGATCTCAGCTGGAACCTGGGGTGTACACTGCCACTTGTTTTCTAAACAAAAAGCTGCTGACAGAAACGACTTCCAAAAACATTTACCCCTTTCACAGAATGGCTTCCCAGAAAGAGACAGTATTTCCTGAGATCCAAAAGTGAATCAAAGAGGATGCACCACCGTGGACAGACCTGGAGGAAGCTACAACAGGATTCTGGGATCTGGCCTTGCAGGACTACAGGATCCATACTTGTAGGAGAGGATTTGACCTCACTTGTCTCAGCTGGGAACACAAAGCAACCATTCCCATAGCCCTGAGACAGGGTCACCACAAACAAGGTCTGCAAAGATCAGGCTGGTCCTCACCTGTAATTTTCTCTTCTTGAGATGCAAAAGAGGAAGAAGAGACAAATACATTGTCCGTGAAGAAAGGATTACCATTCAATCAAAAATTAATGCACTGAATTCTGAATTAACATGTGGGATAACTAAAACCATCTTTCCAATGAATTTATTATAGGATATACAAAGCTAATTATAAATTCTCTGTTGCTTAATCCCTTGCAGTTTGCTAATGCAGCGTTGAAATCTCTTTGGCCACACTTGTTTAAATTATTCATTAGACACAGCAACAGTTGTGAACTGTAATTTAAATTGGCATCTCATGAATATTCAATTAATACAATAAACACTGGAATGTTTTACTGCACACACTGCTCAATAGTTTGTGCTTGAGCCCGTGTTGACACATTTTTATTAACTCTTTATAAAGGTGTTACCTATTTATGTCACTGATTACAATGAGAATAAAAAGTCCCGTTCATAAATATTTTTGTCACTGTCTTGAGAGAGACAACGTAATTAGGCAAAGCTTCAAAAGTCATCATTAATCCTGAGTGGTTATCCTTCCCCTCCTGTTTGCCTGGCAAACTGACAGGCATTCAAAGCCTGGCACATCCACCCCCATTGCCACTGCACCCCCACCCTGGCCAAATCCTGAGCCCAGATCCTCGGGGTGTCCTTGAGTGAAGATGCCTGTGTCACCCTGAGTGTCTGGACTGTCCACTGCTGGGTTAGCATCCCCCTCCTACCACCCCCACCAGGAGATAAATAGGTACAAATAGAGAGATGCAAGTATTTACTCTGATCTCAAGGCTTTGGAAAACCAAAATTAGGAAATAAAATATAGCTGGAAATAAAAATCCCAATATGTGTCAGCCTAACAGCACTCTGTGGTGACTTACAGTCTTTTAATGGGGCATTTTTAGCAGAAGCACTAAAAAATAATTATCAGGAGGCTGTATATATAATTCACAGTGCTTTTCTATTTTAAGACTGAACTTTTTTTTATAAAAAGCAACATCCCACCTGGAAAAATGGTGCTGTGGGACTGTGTGCCTGCATCTTGTCAGCAGCACCACATAACATTGGCTTAGTTCAGAAATTTAAGTAGTTCCCTCAACAGCTGCAACCACTTTGGTCAGTGACCAAAGGTGACAGAGACTCAGTGACAGAGACTGGGGGCTGTGACATGTTCCTAGAAACACTGCAAGGCTGAGGGAAATCCCTGCTTCTCCAGTGAAACCTCACAGCACCAACTCCTACTTGCACAGATCAAAGTTGCTGGGTGAAAAACAACAGCTTCTGTAGCCATTGTTTTATATGCAGAAAAACAGGGAATTTTTTTTAGGAGTTAACACTCATCCACGATGTTCTCACACCCACAGCTCAGCCTGCCTACTGAGGGGATATCATAGCTACCCCTCTGCCTTGTGGGGTAATCTCATTAGCCAGGAGATGAACCATGAGACCAAAGGCCAACCAGTTGACTCCAGCAGGGGATTTTACCAGTGTGATATCCAACAGTCTCTGGGCTCTGATGCCCTCAGGTGAAAGAGAGATGGGACAAGGGTTTCCTGATATCTCCTGGGTACTAAGAGTCGTGGGCTTCAGTGAGGAGGGGCAGCAGAGCTAATGAATATTTACAAGGTGTTTAAATGCTAATTACAAATGGATCAGCTGAGTGAACAACTTCAAAAGTTCAGAAGTTTAATGAAACAACAATATTACAAAGTTATTACTGTGTCAACACACTTTAGTTGGTGTGTCATTTGAAGGACTTCAGAGGTGAGCAAAGCAACTTTCCTAAAACCTTTCCCAGTTGCCATCTATTCAGATTTTCACAGCCCTGAAAGGCTCTCCCATTCCCTCCCGCAGACACCTACAAGCATTTTTTAAATTCTCATTTCAGCTTTCTTCCACTAGCAGAGAGTGGAGAATTGGCACCCACCCCTGGCTTCAGTGGCAACAGGCAACTTGCTAAAATCTCACACCTGGCATTCAACAAATCCTGGGAAAAGCCATGGAGGTGACGTAGTATCTGCTCCTTTTGTAACAAGATTCAACACAGCCTGGCGGTGTCTTGTTGGTGTCTGAATCTGATTACTTGTGGGGAACTTTGTATTCCTTTTTTTGTCCCCCCCTCTAGGCCAAAAAAGCTGGTTTGGCACCTCTTCATTAGGGCTGTGTGGCTGGCAGGTCTCTCTTCTCCCCAGCCTTTACTCCCACTAACACAAAGAACTGTTGTGCTGCTTTGCCAACCCAGACCTAGCGCCTGTGAGGCAGCACAGCAATGGGCACCCCCTCAATCCTCCCAGGAATGGGTGAGTGATACCTCAGCCTGACCTGCAAGGGTCTTTCAAGAATCATCACCATATATTTGCTGGTGCTTCTTCAAGCTACTTTTCGTGTGCAGCAGCTGGCACAGCGTTCCAGCCTTGCAGTAGAACAGAAACAATCATGACACTCTGCTGCTAATGCCTTACTCTAGCTCATCTATGAATAATTTTTTTCTACCACTGTAGCAGCTCCCTCAGAATATGAAAAGCTGTGCAGCCTCCTGTAAACATCTTGCTTGGGCTGTGACGTGAGCCAGGGAGCTGCAACTCCTGCTGATGTCAATGTGTGACTCAGACATGTTTTCCTTTGTCCTCCCACATCCAGGTCCTGCCTCTTGCAGAGCTCCTGCCAAACCTGCCATCATTCACCCAGACATCTGCGCTCACATAAAACTCTGTTCAGCTTGAAGCCTCATCTCCCCACAGCCCCAAGGCTCCACAACAGGTGGATCCCAGGGTATTCAGCACCCTAACTGGGATCACTACTGGGGTCCCCTCTTGCTCCTGCAGGATCTCCTCTCCTGAAAGCTCCATCTCCATATTCTTAGCCTTTTTGACTTTGAAGTCTATTTGTCCTTTGACCAGGTGGTCTCAGTTTTTTCCATGGTGAGAGATTTAGATGCTGTAGGGCACAGGCTCAAAGCATCACCCAGGTGCATGTGCTAGTCTTGCCCACTCTGCAGCACTGTTGGCCACAGTATTTTCATGTCTAATTCAAAATGGCTGAGAAGTCCACTCTGCTCTCATTATATAACTCCATCTCTACTCAGTGATAAACTCAAGGAAGAAGTAAACAAGGAAAGGTTTCTTAGAGGAAAAAGCCCAGTCTTCTTTGAGCTGATGCAGTTTTCCATAACTGGCTCTCAGCTCCTGACAAATTGACATGACTTTGCAGAAGGGATAATCGAGCTTATAAAGTCTGGTTGCAGTAAGTATTGATTTGAACGATCCATGTTTTTTAAATGACTGTAGATTACATACTACAAAGGAGCCATCCTGCTAAAGCCATAATTGTAGTTCTTCACCTAATTTTCCCCCAGTGAACCTTCAATGTGAGCTGTAACTGAAGGCTGGTTATTATTATTCATGGTGTACATGGCATCCCAGTGTGCCAAGTACTTGACTGGTTGTTCAAATGTTTCTAGTTGCTTCCTCACACCTATTCATTGGCCACACTTCCCACCCAATACAAACACTGTGAAGATGTAAATACAATGTTATATGATTTAAAATTACTGCAAGATGTAAATACAATGTTACATGATTTAAAATTACTGCAAGAATAGTGATTAGAAGAGGGGAAACGGTTTAAAACTATAGCAGAGCATGTTTAGATGAGACATTAGGAAGAAGTTCTTCCTCATGAGGGTGGTGAGACATTGGAACAGGCTGCCCAGAGAGGTGGTAGAGACCCCATCACTGGAGACATTCAACAGGCTCAATGAGGCTCTGAGCAACCTGATGTAGGGCAAGATGTCCCTGTTGCTTCAGGGGATTGGACTAGATGGCCTTTGAAGAGCCTTTCCAACCCTACACATTTTATGATTAAAGAAGCTGACTCTGGCTGGAGAGTCAGCTCCATGTCCAGCCCATGTCCTCCAAACGATGGAGCTCAGCATCACTCAGACATCACAAGAGCCAAAAATCTGGTTGCAATAACTAAAAACCTCTGACCATGCATGGGCAACATTAAAAATCAACATGAAATTCAGGGGCAGTGGCACTTGCAGAGCTGTGCAGTGCTGCTTGGTGAAAAGTTCCAATAAATCAGCAAGGCTGAGCTGCTGCTGACTGCACTCAATTCATCTTGCTCTGTAGGACTTTTCTACTCCAGTGAGAAGGCAACGTAAAAGGCAATGAAGCAAACTGCCATTCAGGAGAATTCCAGCTCAAATCATCCATTATGGATGAGGAAATCCAAATTGTCCAAGTGGCCTAAATTTAGGTCTGATGTTTGACCCAAAGCATAAGATCCAAAGGCTGGATTGCTGTGGATAAATGCTTTCCTGTAGGGACTTCAGCTACTGCCCAACAGCAGCATACACAAGACATGCACTGCAAACCATCCCTTGCTCCTGCAAGTAGTGTGGAAGCAGTTTACTCTGATCCCAGTAGACTCTGGCTCCCCCCAGCAAATTCTTTGGAAGTTGGCACTGGGGAAAGTTCTATCCAGTCATATTTTTCATTGATGCTCTGCAGCTGTGGGAAGCCGGAGAAAAACTACTTTTAAAAGTCACCCGTGAGGGACCTTGCACTATTCCACAAGAATTTCCTTCCACAACCAGTTCAGTGTCCAGGAAATCAAGCATTTGCTGGGTTAACAGAGGAGAAGCTGATAGACCCACACATGTCCATATCTCATAAACCAGCAGTGATATTGTTCTTCCACATGGCATTAATATGCTTCCTCAGGGCATAATGCTCCATGCTGAACTTTGGCTTCCATCATATCAGGAGTGGGATAACTGCCTTGTAGCCCAGCCACAGGACATTCCAAATCAGCTCAGGTGGGATAGGGACCTCTAAAAAGCCTTGCAAATCCCCTGACAGGGTGTACATGCATCCCCAGTGCAACCAACACTCTGTCACTTCAGATTTGGCTTTTGGGGCAGGATTAAAAAAACTTTTTCCTTCTGTCTTGGTCTCTGCTGTTTGGATTTCATTCATTAGGGCAATGCTTGTTTAGCCACCCTGTAGCTACTATGCAGCATCTCCTGGCCACTATGGAGAAGCTGAATTTCTGCCACAAAGAATATAAAAGGACAAAGCAGAGCTTGGTCCTCCCAGGGAGTCGATGGGATGGAGGCAATAGCAGGACCCATAAGTAAAGATCCTTCTGTCCTCCATTCTGCAGTACAGATGCAATTAAATGGAGTAGTTAGTGCTGCATGGCACCAGAGACACCTCAGTGAGAACATTTAAAACAATTCTCATTCCCCCTTTACTCTGCCCCGGTGAGACCACATCTGGAGTATTGTGTCCAGTTGTGGGGCCCTCAGTTCAAGAAGGACAGGGAACTGATGGAGAGAGTCCAGAGCAGAGACACAGAGATAATGAAGGGATTGGAGCATCTCCCTTACAAGGAAAGGCTGAGGGAGCTGGGTCTCTTCAGCTTGGAGAAGAGGAGACTGAGGGGTGACCTCATTCATGTCTGTGAATATGCAAAGTTCCCTTTGTCAGGAGGATGGAGCCAGGCTCTTCTCAGTGATCTCCAATGATAGAACTTGGGGCAATGGGTGCAAGCTGGAACAGAGGAGGTTCCACAGAAATATGAGAAGGAACTTTGTCACCTTGGTGATGGTGAGAGAAGAGTGTCCCAGAGGGTGAGGTCTCCAGAGAAGGAGACCTTCAGAACCTGCCTGGGTGCCTTCCTGTGTGACCTGGTGCTCCAGCAGGAGGATTGGACTAGATGATCACTCAAGATCCCTTCCAATCCCTGGTATTCTGAGATTCTGTGAATTGCATCTCCAGCAAATACACACTCAATGCCCAGATCATCTCTGATCACCATAGTTTGGGCCATTCCTAGACAGAGCCCTCCAGAACTCTTACATGTCTCAGAGAGTTGTGACTGTACCCTCAACTTTTTAATAGGAAAAATTAATTCAAATGTATGTCTTTATGGGGCAGTTGTGAGGGCAGCAAGGTTGTGGCACCCACAAATCCTATTATGAAATGTGAAGAAAAGAAGCAGATTGGCTGAAATAGAGAACTTGGCCAACACTACTAACCAAATCAAACCCAGGAGGCTGTGGAGGTTGAGTGAAGGCCCATCCCATCATGCAAGGGGAGAAGGCATGTACCTTCACCTCACCGTGCCTGTTGAGACATAGAAATCAAAGCAAGAATTCAACTTCAGGGGATGATCCCAGCTTTGAGTTTCACAGGGGACAGTAGGGAATAGAATGTGTCCTAGCTGTGCCACTCCCACCTCCTTTCACCTTCTTGTCAGAAGTGGGCGTCCTCAATTTGGTTCAACACAAACATGAAAGTTAACAGGACTCATCTTGAAATGCAAGTGATTTCACTGCAGGTGAGCATGGCACCTCCTCCTCCAGACTCATGCTAACCAGATGGCTGACTGCCTGTAGACTGGTACTAAAAATACAGGCTGAAATAATCAGAGAGTCTCTAGGACAGACACAGAAAGCTGGTATAGAACTGGATACATGCCATGAAAAAGCCCAAGCAGGGAGAAACCTGGAGCCAGGTGCAGGATTGTCTCCAGCACTGGGCAGAATTTTTGTGATAAAGCAGGTGGAGATACTGGCAAAGTGCACTTTTCTGCAGAAGCCACCCTGCCAGGACAGCTACACCTTGATTGATGTCACCTCTGATATTCATTTTTCCTGTGGCAACACCTCAAGTCACCTCAAATTAATGCACTTAGTGCAAGGAGAAAGTGCGTTCTTCCCAGCATGCCCGCCACCCCATGACCTATACTTGCTCTGCCACAAATGTCAAGGCTCAAGGCTGGAAGGGACCTTTAAGATCACTGAGACCACTTCTCAAACCATAATTTCTGCAGAAACCTGATGGGTTGTGTATGAGTCAGTGGGGGAATATCATCCAAGGCAACCCTGAGCTGCAAGGGCACAATAACCATCAAGGGATGGTCTGTGTTGTTCCTTTTGCTCATGTGATGCCCAGAGAGGTGGTGGAGGCCCCATCACTGGAGACACCCAAGGCCAGGCTTGCTGAGGCTCTGAGCATCCTCATCTAGTGCAGGATGTCCCTCTCACTGCAGAGGGTTAGACTAAATGGCCTTTGAAGGTCCCTTCCAACTCAATGCATGCTGTGATTCTAATATTCTATGTTGGCCAGTATGTATCTGCCTCTGGAGACTCCAACTCCAAAGCCATAACCAAGCAGAAGTACCAGACCTCAGGCAAACTTTCATTGCTGCCTCTCCACTGGGGCTGACAGCACTGAGGTGTTCAACACCCACTACTTCAGGCCATGGGACATCTCCATCCACAATGAGACATGCCCACTGCAAGAGAGAAAAGTGAGAAGAATAATGCTGGCAATTTCTATGAATGTTGAAGAATGGCAGCCACACATTTCTTCTGCCCTCATGCAGCCCTTTGCAGAGACCAAACAATTTCCATGGTGTAAACAGAAGGTTCCTAATGGGATGACTCTGCAGAGGAGGGAAACAAATCTAGTAGCCAGGGCGAACACTAATGTTTTCCAGCCAGCAGAACCAAAGTGAAACACTCTGACACAGAACGTTACCGACTGGCTCACTGCCATCCATCACATACAGAACCATTTTTCACTTTCTATGACATGCTGCATCACTGGCAATCAGACATTGTTGTCCCACCCCTTTTTGCAGAAGCAGGACTGGAACAGCATTCTTCATTTCAATGGTAACTTTGATTTTTCTAGGCTGTGGGGATGCAAAGTGCTTGGGCTTGTATCAGTGAGGCAGAGAGAGAACTGCTGGGGGCCATTTTTCAGGATGTGCTTCACAGTCTCAGTCTCCTCAGAGGACGGAATCTGAATTTGGCAGCTGGATGTGCCCATATTCACCATCAGTAAAAGGCAGGGAGAGATTTGGAGTGCTTCTTAAAGAAAGGGAAATGTCTCAAGATGGACATTCGTGCTCATCTTTGCTCTTCACCATTACTTCCACTGGACAGCAAACCCTCTGAGCCCAAGGGCAAAGGCCAGATCCCCATTTACATTTGCCAGATGAGGAAATCTCACAGAGCAATTAGAAACATTTCTCCCTTCCCTCCCCACCATCAGCTCGGTGGCTGATGAAGTTCTTTGATCATGTCATTGCATAACAAAACCTAGTACAGTGTGGGGATACAGAGAGCAGAGTTGCTGGGCTCTTCAAGTGAGGATTGACCTTGGGAGAAAAATATGGTGGTACCTGTTGGAATGAAGCCAGGAGAGCAGCAAACTGTGCTGGAAACAAGATCTAACAGAAACAAAAAGAAGGACAGCTGGTATTTGTGTAGATAAGAGATATCTTTAGTCAGTAGGCCCTAGGATGGAAAATTACTGCTTGCTAACAAGCTGCTATAAAAACTGCACTGTAGCTCAATACAGGGCCTGATGCTTTTTACCATCTATGTGTCCACCATCAAATGGGACCTGAACAGGGATCTTAGGGTCCATGCCCTGGTGTGCCACAAGTGCAGCTCTGCATCAGAGCCTGGTTATGCCACTGCCAGTACAGCCTGTTATTTTTACTCCAAGCACTTTCTGTTATTTACCTCTAAAACTGGTTCCCATTTAAATAAAACAAGACTTGTTCAATGTGCACACAACTACACGAGGGAAAAAACCAAAATCCATAAAAATTTCCAACTTTTTGAGCTTTCCCACCCCAGGCATTTGCCAGCAACAGCACCAACCCCAAAACCAGCCACTGCTGGGCCATTTGGCTAACAAGCTTTTGGAAGAGCAACCATAAGACAGCCATGGAAGACACAATGCGTGTTGATTGGAAGTGAGCCCCAATGTCCCTCCCTGCTGGCACAGGAAATCTAGAAGGAGGAGTAATTGCTGGGGCAGGTTAAGACAAGCTGGAAACATGTAAAGAGGAGGCAAACAACAGCTAAAAGATAAAGGTTATTGGTCTAAGAGATAAGAGCAATTATAGATGGGCTGCCGCATTCATCAAAGTAGGCAAGATGGATGACACAGAGTTGCCGGACCAAGCAGTTTGGTGGGATAACTGACAGCACACGGTTCTTCCTGCATCCAAGTTGCTGCTGATTGAAACTGGTAAAACTCATTCAATCTACTGCTGCCCAATGCACTTCAAAAAAACTTCATAAGGCATCCTGATGTGGAGTGTTGGCACATGTGGGAATGTGAAGACTTGGCCAGGCAGCAGAGCTTATGACACAAATAAGAAGTCTTGCCTTTCAGAGGCTCTTGGCCATGGCACAGCCTCATGGCCACCACATCTCCTTGTTATTCTCACAGAAACAAGTGCATATTGCAAAGAGGAGAGCACAGAACCAGATATAAATATAAATATTTTTAATTTATATCATGTTTTATTTGTACTACTATCTCCAAATTTCAAAACTGACATGAACATTGCACACATATATGGCACACATATGGTAAATGAGGGCAATATTTGACACAAGCAGCCAGCTCTGTAGTGATAGCATGAGAGGAAATGGTTTGACATGGAAAGAGGGGAGATTTAGATTAAATATCAGAAAGAAATTCTTTGCTGTGAGGAGCTTGAACCCTTGGCCATGGTTGCCCAGAGAGACTGTGGCTCCCTCATCCTTGGAAGGGTTCAAGGCCAGGCTGGACAGGTCTTGGAGCAACCTGGGCTGGTGGGGGGAGCATGGATGTGCTCTAAAGTCCCTTCCAACTCTTAACCATTCACTGATTCTGGCTTTTTGTCAAAGCCACCTGGCAGCTGTAACTGGCCAGTGGGGACATCAGGCAAGGCACAGAGACATGGGTTTAGAGGATTATGTATGCTTGGAAATGACTCTTCCCCATGGGTGACCTAAATAAGGACTGAGATAACCTCTGCCCTTGGCCCACGCCCACAAAATAAGGCACAAAGTGTTTTGAGGAGGATGGAAGCAGATTCTGGTTGACCAGCTGCAAGAGGGTTGAGCAAGTAAGAGGCAGAGGAGGAGGGAAGAAACTGGAGCTCTGACATGACCTCTTTGCTGTGCCAGTACATGGGTACAGCTGAGGCTGCTGCTGAAGCAAAGTCTTGGTTAGCAGAGAGTGTCAAATTTATTTACTGATCACAAAGGAGTGGGGTCTCTGAGATCCAAACAGGGCCTTAATGCAAAGACCTCCAACCTTTAAGCAAAGACAGTCTGACAGGGTTTATCTCATGCTGCAATTAAAGGCAAAGACACTTTTGCAATGCTCCAAAGAAGTCTGCTTGGGCAAGGGTAAATCAAACACTTTCTGACTGTCATATCTTTTTATCTTTTCTCATGTTAACTTCTGACATAATTTCCTACATTTTTACAAATCAAGATCAGAGGGAAAGAGATGGCAGAGTTGGTCCCACACCAGCCCCATCTCTTGGACCCTGCTAGAGGAGAACATCCTCCAAGAGGAGAACAGGCCAGGCAGAGGCACTCTTTCCCCAAAGCCACATCTCAGACTCTGAAGAAATTCTTCCAAATCTCTGCTTCACTTTGCAAAACACGGAGGTTTCATGCTTTGACTTGCTAGATCTTTCAATATAAGCACAAAGCACTTTTAATCTCATGCAGTTTGCTGAGAAGGGGGAAAAATGTCATCCTGTGGAAGTACACAACCTAAATCTAAAGGGTTAAAACCAGGTTCAGTAACGGGCATCTGTCCACATGTCTGCATTCTACAGGCAAACAGATTTTAAGATAAGAATCAGTTCTTAAAAAAGACCAAGCCCATACCTTGAACATATTTGCTCCAGCTATTGTTCTGAAAGCCTCCTTCATGCTGTATTCATCTTATCTGCTACTGTAATTCACAGATTTTATTTTCCACTACATTTTTAATTTATATCATGTTTTATTTGTACTACTATCTCCAAATTTCAAAACTGACATGAGCATTGCACACATAAAGTAGACTTTTCTATTATCAACATGGCAGAAGAGACAAAAAATGACAGGGATAAATCTTGGGGTTTATGTTGGTAAGATGTTCTGCATGTAAGTGACATTTCCCAGCAATACAAATTGTACATTAAAAGATAATTTTCAGAACATGATACTGGGTAGAGAGTGCAGCACCATTACACAGAGTAATATCAAAGCTGGGCTTAGCAGACGCTGGTTTTCTGCTGTACTAGTTTAGCATCACAACTGCAGCAGGTCTTGGGCACAGACTTGGGAGTGAGTAAGTTGACTGTGTACAAAAGCCACTTGCAGGGTAAACTGTCAGCACAGTGTGTTTGATATTTTAATTGCCCTGCTAATACTCCCAGGCTGCTCACAATGAGCCTCCTTATTGGGGTTACACAAACTGTGCATTCATGGCTCTGATTATTGTGCCAAAGAAGTTTGCTTAAATGCAAACATCAATGCAATTGGTAATATTTTAAATTGCTCTAAAAGCAAATCCTTTGGCTAACAATTAGAGGCAGGTGATGGGCAGCCTGCTGCAAGCCAGAGGCACCGACACACTTTGGCATCTACTGTGAGGACAAGGCATGCACCCTTCCTGGGTCAGGGTGCTGTTATTTTATGGCTGATAAGACAACTCTTTAACCAGCGGGACTGCTCCGGAAATACCAGCTTATCAGAAAGATAGTGACTAACTGAAGAAGTGGAAAGGAAATAGTAGGAGGATGAATTTCTATGGAATAGTGCAAAGGTGCAGCACAAGCTGCAGACCACATGGTGCAGATGCTGCTCTGTTGGAAGCAGCAGTGACACTGTGCTGGGGTGGGACCAGCCCTCTGCCAGGCCAAGAGGTGGACTGGGTGAGGCAAGGATGCAGTTGGCAGCACAAACTGAGAGAGACACAGACACAAGAGACACTTCTGCAGCCAGACTGACACACATGCATTGGACCCTGCTGTGCCACAACCCTCCAGAGTGGTACAGTGTGGGCACAAATACATGTTAATGCTTTTCTACATCCCCCCCATCATAGGACAGAAAGAGAAGGGTGAACACAAGTGTGCAGCAGTGGCTGCAGCATGAAGAATGGACAGGGAAGAAAAAGCCTAGAACAGAGGCATGTTCAACAGGGTGTGTGGGCAGCAGGTCTCCTGAGCACCTCTGACTTTAGTTTTGTACCTATATATTACTTTTATGTCTTGGCTCCAAGGCAGAGGCATCTCCTCCCTGTAGGTTTTGCACCATGGCCAGCATCTGAGGGCTCCAACCCAGGTATGTATAATATACCTGACATAGGTATATGTATGTGTAATAGACATTACAATTGTAACAGCATTGGACTGTAATAATAATAATAATCATCATCATGATCATCATTGAGCAAAAGACATTTAAGTGCAAAAGTAATTTATAGGTGAATATGATGGAAAATCTCCTAAGGGTGAGACCTCCTCATCCTTTAACCCCAGAAATCCAAGGCCTCTGATCCTTTCAGAGGTGCTGAGTGGAATTTGTCACAGCCTGGCAGGCTCCCCTCAGGCATGAATGCAGCACCAGACTGACCAGGCAGTGCACTGGTAGGAGCCTGGTCCCTCAGGTCTCCTCTTCAGTCCAGTCCTGGTGAGCTCTGCTGGACCACACATCTACCCAGCCCTATGAAAAGAAGGGCTGCTGCTCTGCTGAGTGCTCAGGTAGAACCTCTTCCACAGCAAACTATTTCCACAGGACCCACACTCCTGCCTGCGGGCACCAGCTCTGAGAGCATGGGCAGAAGCATCCCCATCCCTGCTCCCCTTGCAGGCTTAGCCACTGTGGCCACAAATTCCCAAAGGAACTCTGTGTCCATGCTCTTTCCTCTGAGGAAAGCAGCTTTTCAAATACACACAAGAGCAATTTCCTCTTTGATTGGGAATCTTGTCTCACAGGTTCCAACCTGGAGTGGAATTTTATGACCAAGTGATGGAGTTGGAAGCGGGGGGTGGGGGGTACCCTTCAAAAGAAAATGCCAACAGATACTTAAAGCCAGAACCATGTGGGGGTGTTGCTAAATTAATCTGGCAAGTAGGTGGGGCAAATTTGTGAAGGTAAAGTAATGTTTGTTAAAAATAGAAAAAACAACTGAAAAAATATCCTTTGTATTCAACTTCACACTCGTACATCATAATGTTCCAGTAAAAGCCCATTTTCCCTTGAGATAATAAAAGAATTGAATTTTTCCTTATCGGTCATCTATTTTTCTAGCTAAAGCTATTACTCCCTCTCTGTGGTTGCCAGGCAACAAGAAATATTAATAGCAGCTTTTATTAGCTTAGCTTTAGCAGTGGAGTACCAGAATGAGAAAATGGAAAACATAAATGTGTTACATAAATCTTTCAACCTTTCAGGGTTTGTGTTAGTCTCTGTTTTCATAATGATTTATTGAAGTGATGGTTCATTTATGAGAAAAAGGAGTGTGAAATAAGAAAACGGAACATTACCCTGAAGGACTGTTTGAAAATAAATAATTATAGGAGGTGAAGAAAAGCTGTTTGAAACCATTTTTCTGAGTTTTATAAAATTTAAAAAGACATATTTCTTTCATTTACTGCCTCTGAGAAAAACACTAGCAGGGAATTGCAAACGGGGCTCCATTTAATACAAAGAACCCTTCATGTATGGTTGTGTTATTACTATTTTCCACCCAGGGCATATGGTTGGGATTTCAGGTTTTAAATGCTGAAATGTTAATAAGTAGAAAGACAAATTTTTAGTCCAAACATAACTACACAACACAAAATTGCTAGTGCAAACTTCTCCAGGACTGAGACATGGGGGACTCTGCTGAGTTTTGCTGCTGGCTTTGGCTGCCCCTTGGGGTTTTTTAGCTGGGGGTGCATCACCCATTCCCACTTCTGCTCCTTCCTCTACTGATCACACCCTTCCTAATGAGCCTGAGCTGGAACTAAAGGTCACTAAGCATGCACCTTACACTGGGCTACTTTGAAAAGCTTACTTTAGCAAGCAGTGGTTTAAAATTATTAAAGCATTTTTGTACTGGAAGTATTTACTCTGTGTGAGCTGTATTGCCCACTGGGATCATGTGTTTCTGTGAACTTAGATAAAACACTGGAGTTCTTACTAGGCTTTTCTGTCAACATCTGGTCATTTTCTTTATTGGAAAATTTCATATCTCTCTGTCTCTGTACAGCCATGTCCAACCATGTTGAGAATTTAGACTGCCTTCCAGGGCTCTCCCCTTGGCCATCCAGAGAAAAACACTGTGATTGCCACTGTCTTCAATTTGAAATGATGTATTTGAGAGGTAACAGTGGTCTGGAGAAGAATGGGAGCTGGGGAGACATCTGGGAGCCAAGAGATGCCCAAATTATGAGGATGAGTTTGCACATGGACTTGTGTGAAGTCAAGAAAGAGAACCAGGAGACCTGCCTGGTTAAACAGGGAAGTGCTGGGTAAACTCAAGTGGAAGAGGAATGTCCACAGGTCATGGAAAGAGGGACTGACCCTGTGGGAGTAATGTAAGACTGTTGTCAGAGGTAACTGACAACAATCCCTGAATTCTGTGATTCTGTGAAAGCTGTCTGATATTTGGCACGTCCCAGCATGGCAATGTCTTTTGACCAAGCTTGGAGGAGCACAAACTTCTGGGGTGTCTGAGCAGTGGTGGAAGACTCCAGTCAGTGCTTTCTCCCTGCAGAACTTCAAAGTCCCCCTGACATCCAGGTCCCCCTGACAAGCATAGATACTCCTCTGACATTTATGCATTGAGCTGCATTGGAGGTTCTTGGGCTCTGACCTTGATCACACTTCATTTCTGTCAAAGATGTTCTGACAAATCACTTCTGAAATCTTGTTTCTTCTCAGCAGCCCCTTCAGCTGACGGCCATTGCCACAGATACATGATACCTCTCTGCCTCCTGCCCTCTCTGTCCCTCAGGTCCCCACAGCCCCCAGGTCCCAGCCTCATAGCTCTCCCTGTTGACCATTCCCTGGAGGGCTCAGTTCTCTGGACCCACCTTCAGTGTCTCAAAACTACTTAAATTTCTAAAAACTGACAGAATGAATCAAATAAATAGGAAGAAGAGAATAAAGTGACAGAAACAGCAGTGAAGACCCATGTGATGGAATTTTAGACCTGGTCCACAGGACACATCAGTGTGTCCTGGCTTTGCAGAGCCCATTATCATGGAGGATGCTTTGGGCTACAATTATGAAGGGATAAAGGAATGCAGAGGGGACAGTCACTTTGCTTTTTCTCCATTAGGGTACAAGTTCTTTGCTTTAATGAAGGGCTCTAGCTCCCGACACCCCATGGATGCAGCCAGAAGTGGGGTCTGGCACCAGCAAACTCTCCTTTCCCCTACAGCTCTCCTGCCAGGGAAGTTTCTCCACTAATTCAGACACACTCTGACTTGATATTCATCTGCATAATGGGAGCAGCACACTACTCCACCTCACAGGCACTGGGAGGCTGAATTCAAACTGGGAATAATACTGGGACATCCCAGGACAGAACACACATGCCAAAGGGGATGGCAATCTGCCCCTGTACTTCCCTTATTCAGTTCTGAGCTGTAGAGAAAAATACCAGTTCTACAGCTCCCATGGAGCCCTAGCTCATATCTTTCCTGCAGCTGGTGAGTTTTTCATGAGGACACCTTAAAAACTCTCCCAAGGCTCAACATTTTCAGAGGAAAAGCCTAACCAATGGCTAAACATTTTACCTTGAATTGCTTGTCATTTGTCACTTTATAAACTCAGTGGCAGCTAAGGCATGGAATAACTGCATATGAAAATAAACCAGGACAAAGCACAGCACGGAGCAGCAGCAAAGTGATGAGCTCCTGGCTCCACTATTTGCATGAGCAACTCTGGTACTGGAATAAACTCTCCACACTGGTTGTCTACCCTGCTCCTGGACTGGCTCCCCCTCCTCTCTCTTTGGGTAGTGTTGGCAAACAGACCTTCCTATGCTCTGCTGCAAACACCTGCCCCAAAGGGCAAATTTTTGGGATGGGTGGTAGCAGGTTGTGCACCACCACCCAGCAATGCCTGGAGCCATCTGGCCTCTTGGGGCCTCCAGCCTGCAGGCTACACTTCCATGGGACTGAATGAGATTAAAAGATCTGCTCTGTCCCCAGAATTTTATTTCTCATTCATGCTTGTGTTGCTCCCAGTGCAGCTAACTGGAGTTGTATGTGTGCTATGGGATGAATGCTGCCACCATGGGCTGATGCTGGAGTAAGGGAGAACTCAATTCAGGTATCTCATAAAGAAAATGGACTAGAAGGTGTTACTTTTCACCAGAAGTCTGGCAGCAATGAAGAAAGTCTTTGACAAGAGGGTATGGCCAGATTTCATTTTGACCTAAAATTGCATCAATGCTCAGAGCCCTGATGAACCTCCTTCGCTGTTGGGCCTTGGGAAGATGTACAACAGCTCCGAGGGTTTCCACTCACAACTAAACAGCTCCAATTTGCTGTTAGCTGGAAAATTCAGGGTTCACTGTCTTTTTTTAACTTTTGTGGTCATGGGGCAAACAAATCTTAATCTCTCTATTCTACATTTACAGCCCACTAAGCCCCCTTCTTATCTCCTCTGGCTCAGTCTTGATTTACCATCATGAAGCTGAAATTGTAAAGCAGCACCATAAAGTAAGAAAGAGAACACTTCCCAAGGACTGCTCCAAAATAAATTATTTAATACACACAGAAGCTGCTTAATAAATCCCCCTATTCTTGTTTTTTTAGGTATTTTAGAAATTGATTTATAAGTGCAATATCTCCCCTCAAAAATGAGACAATCAACATGGGATAAAATTATCACGTTATGAAAATAGGGGTCAGGCAAAGGGGCTGTGCTTTAAATTAAACCAGGGAAAAAATATTTCATCGGAAATTGACTCTTTTTGTCTCAGAAATGAATGTTTTAATCACCTAAGAACCTAAGAGATTCCTAAGTAATATTTAATTCCACGGAAATACACCTGTGCTCAATACTGATGGATGGATAGAACATGGTATTTTTCTTAAACATACTGACAATGAAACTTGGAGATGCACTGAGACTTTAGAAAGCCTAGGATTTTCCTAGGCTGAGAGATAATATTCCATTTAAATATTTAAATATTGCTACCTTTCAGCCCATTATCTATTCAAGCAATCAACACTGAATGCTCTTCAGTTGCTGCAGCAGAAGACTCCAGGCTACTGAAGTATAGAATTAACTGTGTCTGATATCAATGCCTACCAACTGCACCCATGAAAATCAATGATCTGAGAGAGAAATAATGTAGGAAACTAACCAAGGGGCTCAAGGGGAAAATGTTATTAAACAGCAATAGCATTAATTCTATACCCCTGTCAAAATCAAGTCACAATCTTGCCTTGGTGCTGCTGATACAGAAGAGTCGCAAGGTCTAATTAGCCCTGACGTCTCCTCCCAGCCCTGCATCATCCCTCATTATCCCTGCCAGATTCACTCCCACCCAGAGTCATCTGAAACCTCTCAAGGTATACCCTTGCTGCAGCCCCAGCCAAGAAGTAATTTGAGTTTGCAAGTGCAAGAGGGATCATGTTCCCCTCAAAATCAGCTTTCACTTCATGGGGCATCCATGCTTCTCCACCCTATGCCTCTGTCCCCTTCCTTCCTCCCCCGCCACAGCAGGACATGGATAGACAGGTTGGTGGCTTTCATAGAATCATAGAATAGTTTGGGTTGGAAGGGACCTTAGAGATCATAGAGTTCCAACCCGCCTGCCATAGGCAGGGACACCTCCCACTAGACCAGTGCCCTGTCCAGCCTAGTCTTGAACACCTCCAGAGAGGGGGCAAGAGAGAGGAGGCAGGACACTGGGGATGTGAACTTGGGGTTTTTGCTGGTGACCTTCACATGGTTTTGAAGCACATGTGCTTTGCTCAGTTGAATTAGGATATTAAAAAAAATCCTTTCCCTCCTGTCCTCACCCCTGATGCTTAACAAGGCTCAGGAGGACAGCAAACTGGAAGCATAAACTTGCCACCATGAGCATAGCCACACAGGTGACTGTTTCACCTCCCACAGCACCCACACCTTGGTGGGCAGAAGTGCAACCAAGCTGTGTCACAGGCTCTACCCAATCCCTGGTACCAATAACATCCTTCTACATCCAGCTGAACTCACAGCACAACATACAGAGTGTCTTTAAAAGAAGCAGTAAAAGGGAAAGTCACTGACCGTGGGTAGCTGGCTGGAGAGGAGATGTCCATCCTGACTCAACATGTTGGAGACCATGATGGCTGGCAGGTCCATGTTCTGGTAAGGGTAGGCTGGTATCAGGCTGTTGGGAGGGAGGCTGTGGCACAGGGAGTGATATCCAGTTTCATGGTCCACCAAATGCAGGAGGGAAGGGTCAGGGAGATTAGGAGGCGTTATGGGAGGGATCTCATAGTCTTCATTATTCTCATTCTGACCATTATATGTCTAAAACATAAAAGAAGACATTTTGCAATGTATCACTGTCTTGTTGCTTCAGCAAAGCCATTATTCATGTAGGAAACACAAAAACACATTACAGTGAAAGTGGTTTTGCTTTCATCATAGAAATGCAGAATGGCCTGTATTGGAAAGGACCTTTCAGTTCCTCGAGTACAACCATCAGACTGACTCTGACGAGAACCCACCCTAAATCACAGCTCTCAGCTCTATGTCTCCCTGTCTCTTAAATCCCTCCAGGTATGGGCATCTCCATCCCTGGACACCAGCAGATCCCAACAGACAGCACATGTGGCAGGAGTGCACCATCCATGAGGGACACCACAGGTCCTCACAAACCTCAGATCCACACTGCTCCCCTCTCCCATGCTACATCCCTCCAGCTCATCTTTAGCACAGCACAACCCCCTTGCCCAGATGGGAGTGAGCAAGAGATGCTCACAGAGCCCACATCTGCCAAAGGGCACAACTGGGGTTGTTCAGCCTGG
>VZTY01033800.1:0-14535 GCA_013400935.1 Turnix velox
GTGTGCATGTGTCTGTGTGTGTGCAGTAGGCTCGTGGGTCCCAGGGTGCACACAGGCTCCCTGTGGGTGAGCAGGTACCCCTGTGTGTGTGTGCACTGCTCCACACGTATGTCCCCATGTGCACACACAGGGTCAAGGACGTGGATGTGCACACACAACTGCAGCTCTGACTGCTGTCCCTCCTGGGGACACACAGAGCAGTGTGTGTGTATGTGTGTGTGTGCATCACTACTGAGCTCTGCTGGCTGGAGTAAAGCTGGAGCTGTGTGTACACACGGCTCTCATGGCCAAACAAGGTGCCCAGTGTTGGGGTGGGTGAGTGAGTGTCCTCTCTCCTGTCCCCAACCCCACCGTGTCATGCCAATCCCCCAGGGTAGCTGGTGGTACTGCCAGCATTGTCACTGTGCCATCCCAGCCACCATGGTCATCCCTCTCCCACTGCCATGGCTAGAGCGGGCAGGGCAACCTCACAGAGAGGGCAAGAGCCCAGCAAAGGGGACGGGGACGTCTCAGAGCCACCTGCCATCACTCTGGGACAGTGCTGGGCCATGACACCTTGGCAAAGGGACGTCTCAGCGTGTGTGTGTGCCCTTGCACTGACAGATGCCCTGGCACCACCATGCATGGTGGCCGTGGTGGCTGCTGCCACACTTAGCATCTCCGTGCTGGGGCTGAAGGACCCGGCTCTGATTGCACTTGTCCTGAAATAAAACTCTATTTTTGTCTTACTCCACCCTTGGCTCCTGGGTCTATGTTCTTCCTGAAGCACACACCAACGTCATGGCAGGGAAAGGAATCCCCTGCTGTGGACATGGGAAACTGAGGCACAGAAATGCCTCAGGAAGGGCCCAGGTGCCCTGGGGGTGCTGGGATTGCTACGCTCACCATGGCTGGGACATTGACTTGGGGACAGCCCCAGGGCTGGCACTGGGAGTCTGGTGCAGGACTTTGAAGGGACGCGGTGACAGGGAGAGGAGTCACTGGTCACACGTGTCCAGGGAAGGGCCAGTCCTGCTGGGAGCTGGCTCTGGCCACCCACAGCTCAGCTTCAGCCTGCCCCAGGGCAGAGTGACACTGGGGAGCATCCTGTCCCCTGATGTCAACTGTCTGGTTCTTCTCCAGCCCAGTGACTCACGTCACCCCCCCAGCACAGCTCAGTCCCTCTGGAAAGGCTCTGCTGGCTCCCACCCTCTCACAAACAGCAAATTTCTTCCACTCATCAAGGTAGTGAATTCCGAGACAGGGATGGCTCCTTCCCCAGCACATGCCCATGGAAGGGTGGCTGCTATGGTGTCCCAGTGTGCCCACTGTCACCCTCAGGGTTGTGGCTGGAGCAGTGCCCGTCCTGCAAAGGGCCCCAAGTTATTTGGGAATGGCCCTGGCTGTGGCCAGGAGCAAAGCAGCCACACTGCTTTTCTCTCCAGGCTCACATTTCACAGCTTCTCCATAACAGGGAGTGTTGAAACTAATTTTGGTTTCCCTCTTCCTTGCAAAACTGTGGCTCCAGGGACAGGGCTGGGGGGAAATCTCCTCCTGGTCATTCCTGGGACCCCTCATTCATGCTGTGGGACAAACCATTTGTCCCACAGCATCACTGGGACAAGAAGTCCTTCCCTGAGAGCCCATTTCAGCTCCCTGACTCATTTGTTGGCACCAGGATCTCCCCAAATCCCATGTGTATCCATGAATTTGCCTGGTTTCAACACTTCATGGTGCTGGCCCCATGCCCTGCTGCTCCAGTGTCCCTGTGCAGGCTGGTGGCTGGAGCTGGGCTGGCACAAGGGGCCCAAGGGGAGGTGTTGGGATGAGGCTGGGGGCTTCCTTGCCCATGAAGGGCCTGGCAGTGATGTTCCTCTCTGGGTATTTGAGGCCATGATCTCAGCCTGCTGACATCCCTCTGTTCTGCCCATCCCTCCCAAGGATCGGATTCCCCACTGGCACTAAGGCAGGAGAGGGACAGGGGCAGATCAGGACATCTCTGCTCTGGGGCACAGACCTTTCTAGAGAGCAGGGCCCACAGCATGGGGCAGGGCAAGCCCCAGCAGTAGCACTGGAGGATGGGGACAGCCCTGATGTGGGGACACGTGTCCCCATGCCTCAGTTTCTTGGCAGGCAGTGGCTTCCCAGCCCATCTGAATGAAATGGAGTTCTTTCCACGCAGTTCACTCAAAGGAGAACAAAGTACCTCCTGAAAAAGAGCTGTGGGAAGAGAAAGGGTGGGACAAGGGAAAGCAGGACACCCTTGGGTCTCTCTCAACTGGGGATGCTGGAGTCCATGTTGTTCCTGCCCTCTCTGGAATGCAGCAGATGACTGGACTTAGGAACCTGTCTCAAAACCCAAAGCCAAATCCTAGTTAGGAAAAACAAATGCTGGTATCACTCCAAACACTCTGACTCACAGCTAGTTTCTGCCCTGGATGAGGAGCACAGTTTGTGCTGGGATAAAACAACACCCTCTAAACACGTTATGGTTTCCGAGTTACTGTCAGGACCCCGGTACAAATGATGTGTGAAAAGCAACTGAGTAGCCCAGACTGTGTGGAGTTTATTTATAGCTAAACCCCACCACTCACTGCCTGTATCACAAATTCCCTGTGCTCTCAGCAGCTCCAACCCCTTTGAGGAGAAGAGCTCATTCTTGTGGTTCTGGCGCGGCTGTGGAAGAACTGCCGTGGGCTTTCCCAGGTTTCTCCTGCCAAGGGATCACAACAGCTCGTTTGTACTCAGGGCAGCAGCAACACTCTCATTTCATTTTCCTAAACATCAAGTCCTAAACATCATTCAGAGCCTGCTGATGCCTCAGAGTTTGTATTTGTAGTGGAAGGGCTGCTGCCAGAAGCTGTTGGTGGGTTGTAGGATGGGATAGCAGGACTCCACCCAGGCATGGGCACCTTCTAGGGACATAGAGTAGTCCTTCAGGAAATGGGGTTGGAAGGCAGCAAGGACCTGCTCACCCTGGATCAATGCCTAGCCCCTGCATGTCCCCATGCTATGGGGTCAAAGCAGCTGGAGATGCTACTGGCAGCAGCATCCATCACAGGCACGTGCAGGTATCTGATGTCACCACCTCCAGGGAGATGCTGCTGATGGTGCCCATGTGGTGGGTGAAGAGCAGGAGGTGGCCATTAGTGGCCACTGTGTCACTGAGGTAGAGCTTGAAGGTGATCTAGCATGCTGGGGCAGGGATGGGTGGCATTCCAGGGTTGCTGCCATTGGGTTAGAAGCATAGAATAGTTTGGGTTGGAAGGGACCTTAAAGATCATCTAGTTCCAACCCCCCTGCCATAGGTAGGGACAACTTCCACTAGATCAGGCGGCTCAGTGCCTTGTCCAGCCTGGCCTTAAAAACCTCCAGAGAGGGGGCAACCTGTTTCAATGTTTCACCACCCTCACCATAAAGAACTTCTTATATCTAGCCTGAATCTACCCTCTACCAACTTTCATCCATTATTCCTAGTCCTTCCATCACATATCCTATTAAAAAGTCCTACCCCAGCCTTTCTGTGGCCCCCTTCAGATATTGATAAGCTATTATGAGGTCCCCCCTAAGCCTTCACTTCTCCAGGCTGAACAACCTCAACTCCTCATAAGGGAGTTGCTGCATCCCTTTGATCACCCTGTCTCCTGCTGGTCCCCAGTGCCTGGCAGCCCTGAGGGTCAGGGATGTGTGTTTGGGCTGCCATAGCAACCACCCCACACACACACCAGTGGGTGGCAGGGCCCATGGAGGAGCAGAACAGCAGGCGGCCTCGTCTCACCTTCTTCCCACCACCTGAGAGCCAGCAGCTCAACGGGCCCTGGTGTGGGGCTGGGGGAACCTTCTCACCTCCATGGAGCTGGGGGGTCCTCCCACATTGCTGGGGTTGTAGGACCCTCACAACAGCTTGGGATGGGGGACCTTCACATCACCAGGGTCTCTGACACAGGCTGAGGCTGTAGGAGACTAAGGGGTATGTCTTGGCACCCCCCAGCACCTCCCTCTGTGTAACATGAAGCTCCTTCTCACCCGGAGCAGCCCTGCAGACCCGGACATCGATGTGGGCAGCCGCTCCTCCAACAGCCGCTCGGCCAAGTCAGCCAGCCGTGCCAGCCGCCATGCACGCATGCTGCTGGAGAAGAAGGTGATGGCCTCCACGTCCCTCCATCCCTCCAGCTCCACAGTACCAACCCTTGGGATGGGGTTCACAGCCCCCTCTGGCACAAGGGGAGGGTTTGTTCTGTGTTTATGTGTGTTGGAAAAGTGGAGGGAGGATCCTCTCTGAAGAGCCTGGCAGTGGAACCTCTTGGAGAGGGTCCAGAGGATGCCACAAGGGTTATCTGAGAGCTGGAGCACCTCTCCTATAAGGACAGGCTGAGAGTCTTGGGGCTGTTCAGCCTGGAGAAGAGAAGGTTCCAGAGAGATCTCACAGTGGTCCCTTAGTAGCTGAAGGTGCTACAGGAAAGCTGGGGAGGAGCTGTTTGCCAGGGCATGAAGGAACAGGACAAGGGCAGGGTTAGGTTCAACATCAGGAGGAAGTTCTTCCCCATGAGGTTGGTGAGACACCAGAGAGGTGGTGGAGGCCCCATCCCTGTAGACATTCAAGGCCAGGCTTGCTGAGGCTCTGAGCTCTGATCTAGTGCAGGATGTCCCTGCCCACTTCAGGGGGTTGGACAGGATGGACTTGAAGGGTCCCTTCCAATTCTATGATTCTACGTGAGTAACCTTTTTCAGAACAATTTTTAGAGTCATACTTAATAATTTGGAAGCTTTTTTGCCAGGAGGTCACATTTCCCTCCAAGGGATGTGGCAGGATGTCTCACTTCCCAAAGACATGCATCACTTTGGAATTTTTTATTTCATGGTTGGGATAGTGGCTATAAGGTCTTACATAACATTCGTTTTTTATAAAGGTAAAATACTTTGAAGAGACCAAAAAGAAGACAGAACACTTCCACAAACGATTACAGCAGCAGTTTTTGAGAGAAGAGGAGAGAAAGATGGCACAGAGGAGGAAGGCAACTGAAAGGTTTGAAAAATCCCTGGAAGTGCTGAGCCGCAGGAGCAGGAAGCCAGGCAGCATTTCAACCAGGGGTTTGTCCGTGGGGGAAGCCACACACTTGGGAGACACCGCTGTGGCCCCAGAAGGGACAAAGAGAGGTGTTTAGAGAGCTCCTCCTGCAGGCTCCTGCCCTGGCAACCTGCTCAGATTTCCAGTTCCTCCTTTTAGGAAGCAAACACCAGCTCCCATTACAGCAATAAATCAGTGCAGTCCCTCACACTCTCTTGCACTGCTGTCCATTCACCATTCCCAAAGCTGGGGTTGATGTGAGGAGAGGGCCATTATGGGCTGGGGACAGTTCAAGGGACAGTGTGGCAGCCAGCAGGGTAAAACATCTTTGAAGAGATGGCCTTTCAAAAGGCCAGTAGCTGGCTAGGAAGTAGAAAAGTGACATGAAAGGTTTTTTTTCTTGGCTTGTGCCTTCAGAGAGGATTCAAACACTAGCTGGCTAGCTGGGTTTCCAAAAACGTTATCAAAGGCTCAGGGAGGGCAAATGAATCCAGTGCTGTGGAAAAAGAGGAAGAGTCTGGGACTTGGGATGAAGAACATAAGCTGTGGGGTGATGCTTGGTCCATCAGCCTCCCCTGTCTCCTCATCACAGAGGTCCTGAGGGCAGTGGAGCTGCTGGAGCTGTTGAGATGCTGTTTGCCATGGAGGGCCATGGGCATTAGTGGGTTCCTCTGCAAGGACTGGGTGCCCTCAGGGGGGTCAGACCCATGCAGGCTTCCTTGTGCCTGGGGGACTGGAGGTCATAGCTTGCTGCAGAGTCAGCAGGCAGCTGGAATCATCATAGAATCATTGAGATTGGAAAAGACCTTTGAGATCATCAAGTCTAGCCATAAACCTCACACTGACAACTCCACCACTAACCCATATCCTTCAGCACCAGCTTTTAAATATGCCCAGGGATGGTGACTCCAGCCACTGCCCTGGACAAACTCTTCCAGGGCTTGACAACACTTTGGTTGAAGAAACTTGTCCTAATATTCATCCTAAACCTCCACTGATGCAACCTGAGGCTGTTTCCTCAGGAGAAAAAACCAACTTCCCCTCGCTACACACACCTTTGAGGGAGGTGTAGATAGCAAAGTCTCCCCTGGGCCTCCTTTTCTCCAGGCTGAACACCTCCAGCTCCCTCAGCTGCTCCTCACAAGATGATGATCAATATCACACTGTCCTCAGTGTCGCTGACACCCTCAGGGAGATTTCCCTCTCCCAGAGCTGGTTTTATCACTGCCTACCAGTGACTGCAGAGGGTGCTGCTGGCTGAGCCACCATCCCTCCTCACCCAGGTCTCTACCACCCAGCTCTCAGCCTGGTGGTCTCAGAATTAAGCACCTCCTCATCCTTTCAGGCATTTAGAAGGCAAATTCATCCTTGCACCACTCCCCTGACCACATAGTTTGGATTCTTGGGCTCCTCTAGCTCAGGGCAATGATGAGACAGGTGAGGTTGAATGCAGTGAATTGCTTCCAAATGGATGTGAGGTTTTTCCTGCATCCTGCATGATGTGGGATTGATGCAAGTTCAGTGATGTTTCATCCAGCTTCCAAAATGACCTGGTTTCCCTTCTGGCAGAAGAGCTGTTGCTGGCCTGGGATGGTGATGGATGTGCAGGACAGCTCTGGGGACATGTCACCACCTGCTAGTCTGAGATGTCTCTAACCCCTCCTCGGATGTGAGGTAGATGCAGAACTTCCTTCCTTGAGAGGGAAACAACGGATGTAAATTGGAAGGGGGTAGATTTAGACTCGACATAAGAAAGAAATTCTTTACAGTGAGGGTGGTGAAACTGGAACAGGTTGCCCCAGGAGACTGTGGATGCCCCCTCTCTGGAGGTGTTCAAGACCAGGCTGGACAAGGCACTGAGCAGCCTGATCTAGTGGGAGGTGCCCCTGCCTATGGCAGGGGGGTTGGAACTCGATGATCTTTAAGGTCCCTTCCAACCCAAACTATTCTATGATTCTATGCCACCCCCTGCTCCACCCTTCCCATCCTCTCTCCCTGCATGTCCCAAGGACCCATGTCCTTGCATGCCCTGTGTGCATGGGGACATAGGGAAATCTGCTGAAAGTCATGGGGCAGTGATCTCTCTACGACACTGAATATAGAATCCTATAAAATCTGACATCTAGGGTAATTTATTGGTCGCTGGTCTACTTACATTTCCAATCCCTGTCCCACTCTATATTCTGTCTGTTTAAATACTACATCTTCCTCTTAGCATCACCCATCACGATGCCTCTTCCCTATTATACAGCTGTCAGAAAAGCAGAGCCGGAGCCACCACCCGGCCCAGACACGGACCCAGCCGACAAGATGGCAGCTCACTCCCTCCCACGGTGTCTCGCCGTCTCTGGGCTTCTTACTGGACAAAGCCGCTGTCAATCAACCCAGAGGCGGCGCTGATTGGTCGGAGCCGCAAGGGGCGGAGCAGGCGCCGATCGCCATTGGCTGTGGGCTGAGGCCCCTCCCTCGCGCTTGTGTTGCCCGGCAACCAGCGGACTGCCGGCGGCAGGGTGGGCTGAGGGAATGGGAGCTGGGACCGGGAGCTGGGACTGGGATCGGGAGCGGGGCTGGGGGCGGGCAGCAGACCGGGTGTGCGACAGGAACAGCCCAAAACCGAGACCCCTGCGACTGACACCCCCCGGCAGCCGCCTCCTGAGATACATCCTCGGGATCCAACCTGTGCCGCCGTCCCTCAGGCCTCGGCCCTTCTCCAGACGTCCCTCGGCATCCTCCTCCTCCTCTCTCGGCCCTCCTGACCCGCAGCCAGGGGTTCCCATCTGGGGAACCCACACAAGCCCTGACTCTTCTTTTTTTCCCCTGGCACCCACTACCCCCACACCTTCAATGGAGGGCATCCTTCTCCCTGCCAGCTGCCTGCTGTCCCCTCTTGCCCTGCTCCTGGCCATCACAGCCTCTCTAGGCACCGAAACCCCTTCTCTCACCTTCTCCCTCTGGCCTGGAAGGATGGAGGTGTGTGTTTCACAGTCCTGCCCTTCCCTCCGAGGTGGTCCCAGGGACCCCCTCTCCAGACATCTCTAAGGACTCTGGAGCCACAACACAGCTAAGCTTTTTGCCTTGGAAGGGGTTGGGAGCTTTGTCCTTACCACCCTTCAAAGCCAGGAGTCCATTCCTTTCCTCCCTTCCCGTGGGTCTTCAACAGCCAGTCACAGACACCAGTTCTGTTCAACCCCATCTCCTCACCCTATGCCCAGACCCAGGGAGAACTCTTCTATAATCTGAAATTCCCTCATTTTTTCAAAGTATGTTTTATTATCTAATGCTATTGCCACGTTTTCTTTTAGAGATAAAATCCAAGAAAGAAGAGTATGTTCCAAAAGCAGCAGAGATGTTCTCTGACTGAGTCTCACCCTGTGTAGGAGATGTCCTGTCCTTTCTAGACCTCCTTGCACTCGACTTACAAGTGTTCAACTGAAACCATGGCAACAGGGGATCCAGCTGTGCTCCAAGTGTCATCTCAGAGTGTGAAGCAAAGAGACAAGCCCCTGATAAAGGGCATGAAAACTCCAATGATCACAAGCTTGTTAAAATGTGAGAGCATTGAGACAGAAAGAATCATGACTGTCTTGGAGGAGACAATTGTCAAGCTGGAGCTGAGCAGTTTGATGCCACTTATTGTTAACTCTCTGGATAGGTTTGCTGATGTGCTGGGACCAGAGATCACCAACAGCCTGATCAAGCACCAGAAGCTTTCGAATGAAATGCAGAACCTGCTTTCCAACTCAGCAGAAAAGGACATCATAAGAACTGAGGAGCAGCACTGCTGTCTCTTCTTGCTAGAGCAACAGCTGAAAAGTTCTGTTAGGGATGTCCTGAGACTTTTCCTGGCCAACTCTTCGCTTTGTCAGACTCTGAGAAATGAAGTCTGGACAAGAGAATCACCAGTTGAGAAGTTTATTAAAGCCTTTGCGGAGCTCAGGGGTTTTGTGCTTGAGAGACTCCTGACTAGTCCTGTGGAAGAGAAAGAAAAGATTCTGTTTGTGGAAAGCATCTCCCTCCAGATTAAGAAAAACACTGAAAAAATTACAACTTTACAGGCAGAATTGGCAGCAGCAACCCAGACTCAAGAAGAGGAGGTATGATGTTTTGGGAATGTGCTTTCCAACAAAGTATTACTGAGGCAAAACTTGTGTAAGCTCAAAAAACAAACCCTTGCTTGCAGTTCCTAAAGTTATTCCAGAATTGATGTCTACACCAGACTCTAAATTTAAAGATACTATTTTCATTGTAAAACACAATGAAAAAGGCTTATTCCACACCAGATTTTTTAAAAAACCCTTGAATTAGGCATGTTTTGATCCCATTTTTGCTAGCCAATTTAAAGTCACTGAGTTTACAAAGGAGCTGCAGGACAGGCACAAATTGCTGCAGTAGTGTTTTGGCAGGACTACAATGTCAGCTGCCAGCGTGAGACTTTTATTCACTGCTGATGAAATGATGAAAGTCATTCCAGGGAGAGATTGCTCTGATTAAAATCCATTTTTAATATCTGCTGTCTTCACTCTTGCTTAAAATCAACTTTTCCATGACTTCTGACTCTAAGACTTGCTGCCTTAGAGCATGTGTGATTTATATGTGAAATTATCTCGATTTTTCATTTTCTCTGAGGAGGAATCTGAGAGACAGATAAACCAATGGGCATTTCTCAGGCTCTTTCTGTGAGTCCAAGCCCCTGAACTCCTGACAAGCAATCCTTTGTTTTATACTTCTCTTTCTCTTTGCTTTATGCTTTTCTTTCTCCTTCCCTCAAAGAGGGGTCAGAGGGGAAGGTTTTGTGATGTGCTTGCTGCACTGAATGGTGCTAATGGAGACAGGGCCCTGCTTTCCCCATTCCCTCCACTCCTTGGAGATCTGTGAATTGAGACACTTGAGATTTGGCAGCTTGCTCAGGACATCATGAATTAATCTGTTCCACTGGTCCCCACTGAGGATTTCTCTCACAGGCAGCAGGATGATGTGCATACCCCAGACAGCCACTCTGAGCCTGTTTCACAGCTTGAGGGAGCCATGGAGCTCACTCTGATGGCTTTGATTTTACTGTTCCTCAGAGGGCAGTGCCAGCAAGTCTCAGTGGGGTTTGGTTATTCTCTGCCTGATTCATAGGCTCACAAAGGAGCAGTAGGAGAGGGTTTCCAAAGCACCCTCTGTGTAAATCTCTGTTCCCTCAGCCAGCAGGCACAGGTCCCTGTTGCTACCACATCAGCAGGACATCTTCTTAGATCCCCTCCACCTCTGCAAGGGTGCCTTATTTCTTCTGCCCACCTTATGCCTCTTACTGGTATTTCTGAGTTTAGATTCACAAGAGGGACAACACTATCCGAGACCTCAAAACCAGCATGCAAGAGCTGAGCAAAGACTACAAGACCAGAATCCAGAATATCAAGGAGGAAGGAGGAAAACTGCAGGGAGAGGAGATGCAGACATCCCAGGACAAGTGTGCTAAGCTACAGCAGGACATCAAGGAGCTTGAAGCACAACTCGATTCACTTATGCTGGAGCACAGAGCATCAGAACTGACTCTCAGAAAGGTAAGGAGGAGCAGAGCTCCAGAGCAGGAGATTTAAAACCTTTTGTAGTGCTGTCAGGTCTGGCTGCTGGCTGCTGCAGGTAATTACTTGGCTCCTGCTAGTTCCTGGCAGGATGCACATGCTGTTTGTCAGAGTGTATACCTGCTCTGTCCACATGCTCTGCTGATTCCAGTGGAAAGCGAGCCTGCAGTGACAGCAGGAGCCTGCTCACTGGTCCTCCTCCTGTCTGCTTAGCTCTGAAAAGGCTTCTCCACATGGGATACTGTGTGCTAGAGATGCTGTGATGGAGTCAGAGTGCAGAGCAGTGAGGCTGCAGCGAGACAGGCAAGGCATGTCTTTAGAAATGATGGATTTGATGTAGGGTAAAGCAGAACAAACACTATTGGCTTTATATAAAGCTGGTTGTAGTGTGAGTCAAGGATGAGTGTGGCTCATCTTGGGAGCTGAGTAGTTCTGCTCTGTCTGGCACTTTGCTGAATGCAGGAGCCAAGGAGTGGGGCTGAGCTGAATGAAGGGAAGATGTGATTTATCCTAGTGCTGAGCAGAGACAGGTGGAAAGAGGAGCAGTAGACAGGCTCTGTGACAACAGTGCTGCCGTTGCTGGTGACGCAGAGCTAAGAGAATCCAGAACTGGGAAAAGGACATTTCCCCCCCTCATTTTGCTTCTACTTATTGTTTACTCCAAACAAGCACTGGCTTCCTGCAGGCTGGAGAAAACACACTGTTAACTGGGCTGGGCACTGACAAAGCAAGTTAGAACTGCGGTACAAAATCTAAACCATCCCTATTTACACCTCCTTCAGTGGAGTGCCTTTACCAGGCAGTTTCTCCTGAGGCTGCACACCCTGCAGGGTTTGTTGCTCAGCTCATAGTTGTGCTCAGGCACAGATTTAGATCTCCTTTCCCCCTCCTTAGCATGTGCCCTAGCCCTGGGTGTCCCAAGATTGTGCTTGTGGTCTGAATAGCTGAGGTCTGACCTCATGGTGGCCAGGGAGCCCTTGGGACATCCTGGGCCAGTGTCACACAGGAAATTGTGTGGCACTTGTGGTAGGCTCCAGCTGATTTTTCTCTTGATTTCACAGCACAGCAGTGAATGGTCCATACCTGGTTACCCTGCAGTACAGCTCCTGTTAAACTGTTTTACAGCTAGAAATACCTCTTTGTTTAAAAGGTACCACCTTTTGAGGCACCCACATTCACATTTAGCAGTTCATTATTGCATCAGTCTTAGGGTGTTTGCCCTAGTCTGCCAGTGACTTGTCACATTCCAGCCGAGGTGTTCATTTCCTCCTGCAGAACGTACTTTTCAGATGCATTTCTGGCCTCAGCCCTGACTCAGCTGCACGCTGCAAACCCACTAAGGCTCTTTTGGCCTCAAGAAATGTCCCATAAGATTCCCCAAGCCACGCCAAAGTGTCAGCAGAAGAAAGCCTGCCACAAGGAGGAGGTGTTACACTCAAATAGAATGATGCTGGAGCTCAGAGCCACGCTGTATTCTATCTCAGGCTGCTTGGTGCTGCAAGGAACCTGTGGCAAGTTGTGTTTCAGAGAAAGAATAGAATGGAGACAGAGATTATGAACTGGGTCCAGAAATACGATGCACATATGGAAGAAAACCAGGTATCCTCTTTTGAGTGCTTTGTTCTCCCATGTGCTGATGTGTTTATGTAGTTTCATTTCCAAATGGGCATGTGGCTCTCACACAGAAGTCCATGGAAGTGAAGGGCTGTTCTCCATTCACAAGTACAGGCTTCAGAAGGAAAAGTGTCTTTGTTCTGCCTCTGTGTTGAGGAGTTCTCTGCTGCTCAACTTTAGAAAAATCCCCATCCACTGCTAAATCCCACAGTATTTGGGAGCAGATGGGTTTGCACATTCTGTTGAACACATCCACCTGACACAAGGGAACAGGCTTATTTTGCTCCCTGTCTTCAATCCTATCTGTCTTATTTAGATTCCTATTTCTCCTGGCCCACTCCAGAGATGTCTCTTGTGTGCAGAGAATCTGAGCAGCCTGAGTATCACTGCCTTGGCACCCAACTCCACCCCAAGAGGCAGAGAATCTCCCAGCATTGCTTCTGAGAAAAGCCCAGTTGCTTTCCTGTTCCTGCTCTATTTATGGAGATGGATAAAAGCTGATGAATTATTAACAGAGTAAAACATAGAGTTGGCCTAGAAGCTGGCTGCTAATTGTGTGAAAGGATATCCCCTTATAAGGTGTCTCATGAAATTCCCTGGTTACTGGGCACAAGCCTCCTTTTTGAGTCCCTTTGGAGTGGCTCAGCTCAGCTCCCTCATCTGCCTCAGTTCAGGATGGGTTTAAGAACCCCAAAATTGCTGTAACTCATAATTTCTCTATCTGCTGCCTTTCTAGGCTGAGTACAAGGAGGTTCAGGCTCTCTACACCAAGGAGAAGAATGAGCTGTCCCTGCTGATGGAGAAACGGGATTTGCTTTTCCAGGAGTATTCCCAGATTGAGGAAGAGCGCAGGAAACAGGAGGAGAAGAAGGAGCAGGAGCTGAAGGAATTAAACAGCAAGACCCTTGCTGCCACCTGCATCCAGGCATTCTGGAGAGGCTACCTGATCCGATCCATCTACAGGTCAAAACTGAAAAAGAAGAAGGGCAAGGGCAAGGGTAAGGGTAAGAAGACCAAGAAATAAAGCAGAGAATCCTTTCTCTTGCTGACTCCACCGAGACTGAACTCTTCCAGATAAAAGCACAAGATTTCAGAGAGCATTTGCATTAAGGCCTGAACTCTCCAGGGCTGGGGCTGCCTCTCACGGTTGAGAGCACTGGTGTGAAGACTTGTCTTGCCATTTTAGGTTTAGCTCTGCTACCTCTGCAAGGAGGAGGATGTCTGTCTCCTGAGGAAGGGACTAGACCAGGAGCAGCCTTGTTTCCTTGGTGTTAACCTTCTCGCTCATGTGTCAGAGCCCCATGCATTTCTTCCTAAAGGTTGCAATAAATTTAATCCTGGGGGCAAGGTGATGCCTTCATGTGGATTCTCTTCATGTGGTAGTTTGGGCTGGCATCCTTTCACCCTAGGAGCTGCCTAGCCTAGATCCTCACCTTTGGAGCTAAGCGTGAGCCAAACATGCTCATGAGGATGTCTCCAGGGTGGGTGTCAGGGGCAGGGGAGCCCCTTCACCCCCACACAGCCCTGTGTGACCCTGACAAGGCTGGCAGGAGCTGTGGGATCAGGCAGCCATGAGGGAGCAGGTGATGGGCGAGCAGTAACGCGATCAGGGGGGATCAGAGCAGATTAGAGGGATCAGAGAAAGGCGATCCCTCGGCATGGGGAGGGTGAGAGCTTCGGTGGATGAGGGGAAGGCTGGCAGGGCATCTGCCATGGATCCCAAATGAGCTTTGCTGGGCTCTCTGTGGAGAGGTATCTCCTCAGACATGGCTGTGACACCAAGGATCAAGGGCTGGAAGAGGAGCAAGACAGGACTTCCCTTGGCCTGGGCTCTTCCATTTACTACAGAGCCATCTCATAGAATCATAGAATAGTTTGGGCTGGAAGGGACCCCAAAGATCATCGAGTTCCAACCCCCCTGCCATAGGCAGGGACACCTCCCACTAGATCAGGCTGCTCTTCCATGTTTGCCTGCTGGTTCTCATTCTTCCCCTGGTCATTCTTTCCCTAAACCAGCTTTAGGAGTGGGGTTTATTCCCCATGTCTAGGCTCCATAAGACCCCTCCCACACTCCAGAGCTCTTTCCCACCCTCTGCCCAGGCTCTGACCGCTGGCTGTGCCCCGTTGGCCGGCTCTACGGTAGGGATGGGCTCGGCAAAGCTCCGATAACCCCCCCTGGGCATCAAGGGGGCCACGAAATGGCGGCGGGGGGTGAAAACGAGAGTGGGATTCGCGGGGCCGTTCCCGCCCCACCGCCCGGGGGCGCTCACGCCGCGCCGCCGCCTCACGTGCCCCCCCGCGCGCCCC
>VZTY01033804.1:3267-39731 GCA_013400935.1 Turnix velox
ACACTTCTCTTGATGGAGCCCAGGATTTTGTTGGTTTCTGAATTGCAAGCACTCACTGCTGGCTCACATTGAGTTTCTCCTCCCCTGATACCCCCAAATCCTTTTCTTCACGGCTGCCCTCAAGCCACTCTCCATCCTCTATCTGTGTTTGGGGTCACCCCGACCCAGGTGCAGGATATTTAACCATAAAACCCTCAAACCTTTGGTTCCTCCCAGCTCCTCTTTACCCACCTGTAAGAAACCCCCCTCTTCCCCCTCGATTTAGGGAAGGAAAAGGATGTCTGCTCCTTACCTCAGGGGATCGCACGACGTTCTGAAAGATGGCGTAGGCAATGATTGAGCTGGAACCTATAACACTGAGGAGAAAAAAAACCCAAAAAGCATTACTCCACAGGTTGGATGTTAGAAGCTGAGCCGTTTTGCCTCCCGAATTCTCTTCTTCTGGAGAAATAATCCTCATCGTGACAAGAAACTCATCCCGTACCTCAGCATGGCCATGGTGAACTGGATCCAGTGGAGAGCCGAGAAAACCTGAGGAGAAGGAGGGGTGTCCTCTCAGTTCGGACAAGGAGGAGAACCCCACAGACCCACACACGGGGGGGTGTCGGTCCCAGCCCGCAGCAACCCCCGTGAGGAGCGGGCAAGACCGGGATAGTGGCGAAGGGACACTCATGGAGGCAATTAGGGACTTTCTCACCTCTTGCCACCCTCCGTCCAGCCGGGCCGCCTCCACCGGCAGGGCCATGGGGACCCTCCGAAGTCTCCGCGAAGCTCCCGGGGCTGCGGGTCCCGCCCGCGCTCCGCCCCGGGGCCACCCCGCTCCCGGCCTGGCCCGCCCCGGGGCCGGCCAAGGAAAGCGTCCGGTCTTAGAGTAGCCAGAAGGGGGATAAATGCGGTGGGAGATCCGCGTCTCCGCCACCGGAATGCGAAGCCCGACTTGAGGGCTCAGCGAGGCGGATGGAAAAACCGGGGCTGAGAGGGGGACTGCGTTTTTGGTCACTCCTCTAGCGCTCGACCCGAAGCGACCCTGCTTAGCTTCATTCGCTCGGTAAGTCGGCAGGGGAAGGCTGGCTGAAAACGCGCGCGGCCGGCGGCGTCTCTGAGGGGGCGCGCGGCTCCCTGTGGAGACGGATCCTCTCCCCTCAGGAGCTTCCTCAGGTGAATCTTCTAGAAATTTCCGTTCAAAAGCGTTTAATGAAGCCATAAATTAACTCCCTGAAGCCCACCCTGCTTTAGAGTCTTCCTCCTCCCCTCCGGGGAGGGCTCCAGACCCGAAGAAACCCCCCTCCCACCCCTTGGAGGCGGCATCATCCATCTTTACCTTCCCCTCCTAAGGCAGTTTCTCTGCTAAGCAACTAAAGAAGCTGTTAATCGGAACTTTTTTTTGTTGTTTTTTAATTATTATCGCATCAATACACTTCATCTCGCAGCAGTATCTGCTCCTTCTACCCACCCCAGGATTCAAAAGGCAGCAAAGCTCCCACAGAAATGTGGTTTTGCTCAGCTCGAAGCGTAGCTTTAAGGTAAAACACACAGGTAATTTTTTTTTCTTCGGGTTCTGTAGTCCTGATGAGGAGGTACAGCGTCTTCCAGTGGCCACACAGGATCGACATTACATGCTTTTAAGGTTTTAAGGACTGACTTGATCTCTTGGTCATTAAAATTGTACATTCGGGGCTCCCAAGGGCACAAATACTGCTTGCTGTGACAGGAACTCACTTTCAAATATTTAAAACTACCAAAAAGTAATGAAACTTCACTTGAACGGTGCCAACCCCTGCTGAAGATGAAGCTGGAGAAGATATTTTGCAGGGTTAAGAACAGTCTCACCCTCCCTTTTTAATGGACTTGAGAAGCAAAGCTTGGATGGGGAGGAGAGGTAAAACACACCATGTGCTCTTCACCTGTAAGAAAACTCAAATTTTCCTCTGAAAAAACCCACTTTTTTTGCATAAACAGGAGAGTCTAAGTGTAATAGCACCTTGAGGAGACCCTAACCTTGCTCAGAACCCAAAATGCTTGCTGTGTCAGGGGATCACAAAGGACTTGAGGAGAGCATTTGCTGAGATGGCTGCTCCTGATAGAAAGTAAGAAGCAAACTCTGATATGTGGAGGACCTGCCTTGGCTATCCATGCTAGCATCTGGCCCACAGCCAAGCCAAACAGAGACAGGAGCCACTGAAGAAGGAAGAAAAAGGAAATTCAGGCTCTCTCAGTCAACAACAGGTAAGGAAAATTCAACTGAAGAGAAGGAGCCTTATTGGGGAAACAAAAGGTAGGAGGTTGGGGTAGATTAAAGAGCATAAAACCCAAGGAAACTAAGAACAGATGTGTGAGGGGCGCCCAATCTGTACCTTTTACAACACGTAAAATAGAATGAATTTTGTTATTTGTTTGTCAGGGAATAGCTGTATGTAAAAAGTCACCAGGAATGTGCCTCAGGCTGATCTAGTGCTTGCTTGTTTCTTTTTTTTTTTCATTGGGGTCTACTTTAACACTGTTATTGAATAGTATTACACAATACTTGCTTTAAGGTGACTTTTCCAACGTTTGGAACACTGTGTTGTTTTTTTTTAAAGGAATGTCTTCCTCTCAATCTTCTAAACTGAGAATAACCAGAAGGAAATCTGCTGCTCTCTTGAAGTCAGAGGGAAGTTTGCTTGCATAAGGAGAACTGGATAGGACTCTTGACAGTGTTTCACAGCTTGTACAAAGTTCTCCCACACATTAGAGCTCATCTTTCTCATTATTCTTCTTCAGGAAAGAAGCCAGGATATTGAGGCTTTTCTGGAGCTCCTCCTTTTTCCCCTCGCTCATTTTGTTCTTCTCGATCAGCTTTGTGATTCGGACGACTTCATTTGCAGCGAATTCTTCTCCTTGCTCCAGAATCTTGCTCATGATTTTCAAGTATTGTTCAGCCGACTTCTTCTCGCTTTCTTTTGTTTTCTCTAAACTCTCTTGGCCCTTTTTCAGGAGGGACTGGCGTTCTGCTTTCTCAGTGGTGCTCACAAACTTGCTGGCCAGCATGTCATACTGTTTGAGGCAGCCTGGCATCCCCAGGTAGATGCCATTGCTCTTCAGCCAGCGCTGAATAGCCCCTACCTTGATGTGGCCACTGTAAGGTAGTGGATTATCAAAGTCACCATCCTGGAACAAGTAAAAAACGGGGAATTTTTCCTTATCCAGCTTGTATTTTTCTCCCAGATCAGTGTTCAGTTTATCGCCGTAATCTGTCAAATAATAACAGAAGACCCAAGAGTTGTGCATTAATGAAAAGCAGAAATTAACTTGGGATTCTCTCCTAATTGTTAAATATTAGTCTCCAGAGTTTCAGCAGTCCTAATAACCAGCAATAATAATAAAAACATGTGCTAACATGCCAGGAAATTCTACATACTGAAACAAAAACACCCCACAAAATCATATCTGTGAGGCAACTAAAGAAAAAGACAAGATTCTAATGATTGTCTAATGCTTTGCTGTCAGCAGGACCTCTATATGCAAACCCATCCCCCTTGTGGAAAACTAACAGCCATTTTTTCCATTGTTTTGTTCTATCCATTGGGATTTTTTATTTGATTTTAAATGGCTTGTTTTTCCTGATCTGTGCAGAGTGTGTACACTCATTTATCTTAGTTCTGTCAGCACGCCAAGCTGTCAGGAGGAGATATTTTTCTCATCTGGCATAGATTGTATTTGTTCATAAGGAGAAAAAACCCCATCAGATTTCAATTATACTACTCAGGTAAATCCAGTTGTGTTTAGAGATGTCAGCGTGGGTTAAAATTCCCACTCTGGCAACCCCTGGAAGATTAAATTCCTAATTTTACTCACAAAGCAAAAGTGGGCGAGGTGACAGTGATCCATTCCCTGCTGCTTTTGTCTTAAAGCCAATGACAAGAGCATCAAGTTCCATCAACCACGGCACCAATCATCACTTTCTGTGCTTTAACAGTGTTAAATTAAGAATTTGCCACAATTAATTACAGAATCACAGAATGTCAGGGATTAGAAGGGACCTGGAGAGATCATCTAGTCCAACCTCCTTCTCCCAGAGCAGGAACATCCAGATAAGGTCCCACAGGAAGGTGTCCAGGTGGGGTTTGAATGTCTCCAGAGAAGGAGACCCCACACCCTCTCTGGGCAGCCTGGGACACTCTTCTCTCACCCTCACCTTGACAAAGTTTTTTTCTCCTCTTTCTGTGGAACCTCCTGTGTTCCAGCTTGCACCATTGCCACTTATCCTATCATTGGAGGTGATAAGAATTGGATGAGAAGAATGTGGCTCCATCCTCCCAAAACTCACCCTTTACATATTTATAAATATTAATCTCATGTTCTGGTCTAGTGGGAGGTGTCCCTGCCCATGGCTGGGGATTGGAACTCGATGATCTAAAGGTCCCTTCCAACCCAAACCATTGTATGATTCTCATTGTTTGTGGCTAAAGCGTGATTCCTGCCAGGCCTAGAAATGGGTGAAAAGTTTTCTCTCAGCAAGAAAATAATAAAAAAAGATACAGATGAGGGAGGTGGCATCTAATTTAGCAGCGAGGGCTGACTTTGCTTCATTACCCAGCCAAAGGGAGATAAGCAGCACTCCCACACTCCTGGCGGGTGGCAGAGCTCAGCCAGCAGTCAGAGCAGCTGCTTTGCCTGTTGCTTGTTATCAAAATTACCTCAGAACCTGCTTTTACCACAAATCGTTATGAATTTTACTTCCCCCACACCAACCCATCTGGGGGTTCCTCACCTGATATTCCCACTTCAGCCACCACAAGATCATCGCTGGAGCCTGAGCTCTCTGCCAGCTTTTTAAACTCATCTTGTTTCTCCCCATAAGGGTACTGTGTGTCAAATTTCACAAGGACAAACTTATGCTTCGGGATGACCTAAAAGAAGAAGGACAAAAAAAAAAAAAGCCAAAACTTTAAACTTTTAACATTTCAGGTTTGAGCGATACAGATATCACCTAAGGTTGCTTCTTCAGCTTGTTCTTCTTTTCCCTTGCAATGAGAAGAGGCAGAGGGAGAATGTAAATTGGGGGATTATAGCCTTTCACAAATGACTCACTGCTGTGTGGAGGAAAGACTGAGCTCTGGGTGTAGGTAGTCCCACAGCAGATGATAAAGACAGTACATGGTAGGTTTGGGAGATCAGATATTGCCTTTAATTACACATGACTTATTGTAAATCTGATTAGCACCTTGGGAAGAAGTCAGTCACATGGTTCCCAGTAGGAAACTAAAAGGACATAGGCCAAATCTAATGTCATTCTGGAGTGTCCCAGCAGGAGAGCTGAGCAGAGTTGCTGGAGGTACTCTAGTGGTTTGGAAAATTAATTTTTGAATTAATTCCCTTCTACTTGTGCTGCTGCTCTTGAATTTTGCTCTGTTGGGATGACACCCTTTCAAATTAACTTGGAAAGAGATATGGAAAGATGTGAAACCTTTCCCCCTCCAGGAGAAGACTTTGCAACATCTTTTTTTTTTCTCCAGCCAACAGAAAGAGATTACAACACAAGTCCCCACCAACTGTTGCAACCAGTAGGTGTCAACCATCAGCCCTGGGCACACTGGTTGTGGAGACCAGGGTGGATGTCACTGCTCTGGGGTTTCAGCTGGTCCCTTTCATAGCCAACAACCTCAAATTCTTCTCACTGCAGCAGAGCTGGAAGCTCCTACAGACTGTGGAATGCCATGAGCATCAAAACACCAAAAATGCTTTGGCACAGCAGAAAAATCAAGCTGTGACATGCGGGATGTGGCAAGAAGCATTTGCTGGTGTCCCACCAGTTTGGTTTAGGGCAGAGACTTTCCCAGCAGCTCGGCTGAGGGCTGTGCTCTCATCTCTCTCTGCTGCAGCTCACGCTTTAATCCTGACATCTGATGGTTCCCCTTCGCTTGGGGTCTCGCCATCTGTCCCGAGCACCTGGCACAGCTCTGCTGGCTCGGGGGAGGCACCTCCATTTTAACGTGATTTCGCGGAGAAAAGAGCAAATCCCGAGCCAGAGCTCACTGCCAGATGCCTGTTGCCTTCTCTTTAATGAACCAACCACAAGCAAAACCGGCCCGAGCGGAGCTCTGACGGCCCCAGTACCATCCTGCGGTGGGGCACCTGTATGGGTAGAGCAGGAGCCAACCGACAGCGGCTCCCTCAGCTCCCCACCGGGGCTGCTGGGAACCGGAGCGAGCCTCGCCGCTCGGAGCGGGCCGTACCGAGCCCCCTGCGCCCCCAGCGCAGCCCCGGTTCCACTTGGACCGCGCTGATTGGCTGTTGGCCGCAGCTGCCGCTCTCCTATTGGTTGTCGGCCGCGGCTGCCGCTCTCCTATTGGCTGCGACGCGGCGGGCCCGTCGCCTCAGCCATTCCGCCAGGTCTCGGGAGCTCCGCCGCGCCGCCCGTATGGGAGGGGGGTAACGACCCCGCAGCCGCCCCGTTCCCGCAACCCGCTCCGCAACCCCCGATCCATCCACACCGCCTCCCGGGCCCTCCGGGGCCGCCCGCCTGTTGCTACGAGCGCCGCCACAGCGCACATGGCCGCCGCGCTGCCGGAGATGCCGCCCGCGCCCCTCCGAGGGCTCTGCCAGAGCTGTGGCAGCGCCCACCGGGGCGAACCGTACCTTGTAGAAGGTGATGGAGTCGAGAGGCACGGAGCCCTTGGTGTGCAGCGTGCTGCCACCGGGCAGCGCCAGGCCCAGCAGGCAGAGAAGCAGAGAACCGGCGGCGGCCGCCACAGCCATGGCGGAGAGCGGAGGGAGAGTGGAGTTGCCGGGGCCACGTGACGGCGCGGAGAGCCGGCCGCCGCCGGGGACTCGCTCCGCCCCGCCAGCCCCGGGGCCAACCGGAGACCGGCACGGGGGCAGCGCTCCGGGGGCGGGCCCAGGCCGCGGAGGTGGGGGGCTAATGAGTGCAGAGAGATGGGCGTTGGAGCAGCAGCCGGTTCCTGCCAGAAAAATAAGTACAAAGGGGCAGCTTCCAGCAGCAAAGGCACAGAAGGTGAAGGGAAGGTGCAGGATGGGGCACACAGATTTGCAGGGACAGCTGGAGAGGAGAGCAGCTGGTGGTGCTTTAATATATTTATATGCAGCAGCAGGCTGGGCATGGCTCTCAAACCCTTTACAGCTTTTTCTACACTTGGAGGTTTCTCTTTATCACTGAAAGTCAGGATGCAGTACAAGCAAGCAATGCTGGAAGCTTCAGCAGCAGGTTGACAGATGACAATGAACGGACATATCCAAACCCTGCCCCAGCAGACATTCTGCAGGTGGAAAGCAATAAGAATTTTCCCCTCCACCCACTCCTTTTCCAAACTCCCTCATCGCAGGTAACTTGATTTGACACTTGCTTCGCCAAGGGGCTGACCAAGCTTGACAGCTTCTTCCAGCCCGTGAAAAAGGAGAAAAGTGAAAGAGGCAGCAACACTAGGGATTTGTAACGAAACGGACTTTTATATAAATTATAAACCCATCCAGTTTAAAGCAGATCGTTTGCAGTTGTGTCACTTTAGTCCGTAGAAGGCCGAGGCATACATATCTTCTACAGTCATAAATTAACAATGAATAATCAAGGAAGAGAAGGTTCAGATAAGGCTGCAGATACAACAACAACAACAAAAAAAAAACCCTCTAAGATTACTAGCGGTTAAAATAAAAGTCATGATTATCAATGATTGCAAAATATAAATGCAGTTTTTTGAACAGTTAAAAAGTACAAAAATGATGGGCAACACAGACATTGTACATTTTGTCTTGTATGTAGACAAAGCAGGGTAGAATATCTGACCTTCATCTACATCAGACACTCATCCTATGCAAAGAAGAGATAAGGAAATCTGTAAAAGGATCGTGGCTCATGATCCCAGTAGTATAAAAGCAGTATTTTTTTTTTTCAGTCTGTAAACAGTAGTCTTGGTAGCTTCTTCTAGGTATGTTTTTCAATTCATCACAAAAAAAAAGAAAAAAATCCAAAACAAACAAAAACAAATTCCAAGAGTGGAAAAAGGGCAACAGCAGCAATGGGTTATACTTGAATTTCTTATCCGGTGACTGTGGGATGTGTTCTGGAGGGGAAATGCTCTTTTGTAAGAAATATATATTTAACTTTACACAATTTATAGGGGGAGGGAAATTCTCCCTCTCCCTCAACCAAGCCCCCAAAGTCAGTACGTTGTCATTTCTGTACATTGTCTCCTCCTATGGGCAAACTGCAGCTTGTGAAGAGATGGCACCTGGCTTTATAAAACAGAGTAATAAAAAAATTATTTGACAACCTTACTGTTCAACTAGTGAGTGGAACTGGAAGCAGGACAGCAGCTAACACTGTGAAACAGTCAGTATTATTCCCCCTGTGCTGGCACAGGAGACAGTTTGAGTGACCAGATGATTCTGGCTTGGTGCCACATCATATGCTCTGATAGGAAGCAAGAGCAAGCCATGGTTCCATCCCTGCTCAGACTTTCCTTCAGATGATAAAGGTCCCTGTCCCCTCCCCAAGCAGTTTCAATTCTGCTTTTAACAAGAGCTGATGCAGAAAACCTCATTTTTTTTTTTCCAAGCAAGTTCTGCTTTCAGCCACATGGGAAGATTTTAAAAGCTTGGTTATTTTAACACTTCACTTAGATTTTCACCACCGCTTATTGACACAGAAGTTCTTCAATTCAACCTGTTGTAGCAGCAACAAAAGGAAACTCCAGCAGAAGTCAGCCCCTGGACTACTCCCTCTGGATGAGGGTGCTGGTGCTTGCACAAAGCCTTCTCTACTTTGCACTGCCACCAAGGAGAGAGGGGACAGGGACATCAGCAACAACCATTTGCCTCCTTGAATGACAAGGGGTGGTGCAGGTTTCTGGCAGTGCTTCTCTGTGAGTTGCATCACCTCAGCAATGGGACTGGTTTCACTCACCCTACACATTTCAAAGCATCAACTTCAGTCTTGCTTTAATTTAAGGAGCACTACCTTCCTTCCCTACAACGTAACAGTTCAGTTGTGGGTTGTTTTTTTCTTTTTTCCCCCAAAAAAACCCCTCAAACTATAAACAGACTAAACATTTTGGTATTTCTCCAGCCCAGAGCACTTACCAGACATTGCAGTTAGACCATCAGGACATCCATTACAATTTAGACAACCTGCAGACATTCTTCTTTCCCTTTCAGGATGGGGCAAAGCAAAACTAAATCCAGCAACAGCAGCAATGGGATTTTTTTTTTCTTATCTTTTTTTTTTTTGCATTTTTTTTTACACAGGATTTATTTTAAAAAAATACTCTCATCAACATTCTAGCATTACTAACAAAACATACTCAGAAGAGATGACAAAGGTAGGATTGTCAGCTCTTTTAAAACTTTAAATATAGACTCCAGATACTAGCTGCTTTAAATCAGATGAGGAATCTGTAAAGTCTGACCTGTCCCTTGTATTGCAGGTACACATAACTTTTTCTTTTTTGCCTACCAATTTTAGGCTGCATTATTCTTTTAAAAAGGAAAAAAATCCAGCAGAAATGCAGACTCAGTGGGAGCAGATGATGTGCTTGCACTAAGAGAATGCCTAATGAGCTAGCACTTGAGTAGGAAAAAAAAAATCAACTGCAAAAAGCAAGCATACAGTTACAAAAAGTATTCTCAGCCTCATACCACAGCGGAAGCAAAAGTTACCTCTCTGCCAACTTAAAACCAAAGCCAAATAAGATTCCATTTCTATTAAAATATTTAAAGTCTTAAAGTTTAGTAATCTAAATACACTTCTTAAAAGTCATGATGATTGCTGTTTTACATTAAATTGACTTGAAACCAGGCTGCAGTGTCAGACTTCACTGCAGCTATTATATACAACGTCTCTTTTGTCTTGTTTTTTTTTGCTGAAATGCTGATTCCCACCTCTCTCTCTCTAAAGCTTAAACGGCCAAGTTTGCTCCTCATCAGGTTTGCAACATGAGGACAACCCGTGCTTAGCTGACACCACCTCTTCCCTCCAGCAGTTCTCTCCTTAGAGAAACCTGTTTCACTCCCACTTCCACGGAGGGCTGGGCTTTGGTGGAAGGCTCCTCCTCCTGCCCAGCCTCACCCCTCTCTGCTGGACCATCGAATCGAATTAATTCAGTAGGACACAGGTGGCTTGTGGCCAAAACAGGCAGCTCCAAAACAGGTTCATTTCATTGGTGAGGGCTGAATGTGGGCATCTACAATTTCTGCATTTCTAAGGCAAGGCCCATACAAAAATTATAAACACCATGTGGTGATGAAAATACAACTTCCTTTGAGATATATGCTTTACACTGGATTTCTATTGCTGCTTCTAAAGACCGTCTCCAGTTGTTTTCTAGAGATGGAAAGGGAAAAAAAAGTTAATTTTCTCCTGTTGCAATATGTTTATGAACATGTATAAAAAGTGGTCAAACCCCAAGAAGGGTCCCTGCTTCTCATTTTATGTACAATAATTTAAATCAGCTCAATACATCTGTAATACCTAAAAAAAACTGTTTTATGATTTTAAGTCCTTCATGCAATATGAGGAAGTTCTGGATTAAAGTGATGGTATATTGGATGTTGCTTCTGTCTGGGACTCTGGTGTCACTCCCCTGTGGAGTCTGTCAAAGATGCATTTCTCAAATCTTTAGCTTTTTAATGGTATCGAGTCTCTTTTTCAGCAGCTCTCCAATTTCCTGAACTGAGTGATGGTAACTGCTCTGGACCTTCCCTTGCACAGTCTTTGTAAACTTTTTTTCTTCCTGCAAAATGCAAAAAGGGAAACCATTCACTCCACAGCAATTCTTTAAATCTTCACGTTAAAATTTCCCCCACCATCTCCAACACTGATAAGAAATTCATGAGGACCACAGTGTAAGTTTACAAAGGGAACATCAGCAGCACAGAATAAGCAGCTCAGCAGCAATAATTCCTGCAGACAGAGCTAGTAACACATTAACATTTCTGATCAGATGAGGCAAAATCACCATCACTATGACAAAAAAACCAACCCAACACTGTCACTTTAAAGCCACACACAAATGTGTAAAGCTTATAAATGAAGAATTCTTACCTGTAAAAGCAGAGTGTCCTTGAGGGACAGCTCTTCAAGTTTTAGTGCAGTCAGAATTATTTCAAGCCCTTTGATGTGATCTATGACATTGGAAGTTAATGTCTGTAGTTCAGCAACATAATCCAGAAAATGTGTAAATACAGGTGGCTAGAAAAACAAAAACATTTATAAACACATATGAATGGCCTATTCAAATAACTATATGAAAACTCACTTCATAAAATCTATCATTCTGTTCTTTTCCCCCAATCTAAGGTGTATTCTACCTACACAGTTACTGATTTACTGAGTGTATTAACAGCAGGAAGGTCTGTGACAGTCTAAACTGTGTTTGCTATTAAAAATCAGTCATGTAATGTCAGAAATGTCACACATCACTATTTAATCTTACATAGAAAGTGTAAAAATCAGCACAGAGCAGTCTACTTACAAGGCAAAGTTTATGAAAAGCAGTTTATTAACATGTATCTTGATTTTCGTCCCAGTACAAATGTGCTGTGGGACTGGGGGTGGGAGCAGAAAAGGAAGGATTATTGCTCACCATAGCTACACTGCTTTCCTTTTTTTTCTTCTTCTTTTTTTGCAGGTTGGATTTAAAAGGTCGGAGGACACTGTCACAGTAACTTGATACCCACAGGGCAATGGAGATCGTCTGGAAAAAAGGTACAAGTTTGTTACAAGTTACATTTATAGGAGGTTTCTAAACTCATTTTAGTGTTCCTAATCATAAAGCAGAATAGTTTGTGCAACAAAAAGTCTGGTTTCCACGGGTGACTGAGATTAAATGGCTTTCAGCCTCAATATTTCTCCCATTAAGCTATCCCAAAATTTCTAGGTTCCAAGGAAAATAAATACCTCAACAAAGAAGACTAGGTTTTCTAAGAGGTTTGGGTGAGTTTTCAAGGTGCCATCTCTGACTTCAATCAAATCACCTTTACATTTATTGAACAAGTCTGAAAAGAAAAAAAAAAGAGAAAAGCCTTATTCAGGATGTATAGATCAACTTAAATGCCTATTTTCTGTACAGAATGTAGCTCAGTGCAGTGTGCAAAGCTGTCAGAGGACTGACCACTAAGCAGATAATGATAAATCTGGTTAAAGCTTCTCAAGAAGGTTCAGCTCTGAACTTTCATTTACTATCATACTTGGACCAGGTACCAGGGAGACAACAGTTGCTAAGACTTGTATGCAAGACAGCAAAATGATAGGATATAATGACATTCTGTAGCATGCAACAGCTTTATGATCATACAAGCCAAGGGAATTGTGAACAAGGCTGAGATTTATCTTTCAAAGGGGTGTGCAAATGCATTAACACACTTCCTCATCACTGCAGCACACTCAGCAGCACACTTAGAGCACCAAGATCTCCCTGAGCTACTTGTGTTTATTCTTGAGTTACCATTTACCTGTTAATCGTTCTACTAAAGACTTCAAGCTATTTCCTATCCTCTCCTGGATTTCCGCTGAATCTTCTGGAATAATAAAAAAAAAAAGAGTAGTTATAAACAACAAGTTTGTGTATTTTCTGCAACCAAGATGCATTTAAATGTACTTTAGTGTTAGCATTGAAAAGCAAATGCAAGTGCTTTTAAAAAGGATCAAGAACTATAAAAAAATCAGAATTTGCACAAAACACCCAGTGTCATGCAAATAATGAACACNTAATAATACAAAAAAAGATCAGATTTGCATAAAACACCCAAGTGTTGACTCCTAGATAACTCAGTGTCATGCAAATAATGAACACAAAAGCAAGTCTGGGTTCTGCATCATCCAATGAACAGTAGTTTTCGAACTAAATAAAGACACACCTCCTTCCCTCCCTCCCATCACACAACAAGAGAATCTGGTTAAACCCCTGGCCCCTCAAAGACTTACCTAAGCCATTGGTATCTAGTTCATAAATATCACTAACAAGATAAAACAAGCTAGTCTGGCACTGACAGCTGCCATTACTGAAGAAGCCAGCCATTCGGGTAGGAGGAGGGCCAAGGACAGGATACTAGGCAAGAAGCAAAGAAAAAGATAAAGGTGTTGCAGCTTTTCCTTATCCAGAACACAGTGTTTTTGTCTCTGGCACATCTCTCAGACTCACACACTACAAACTCTGGGTAGTTAAGTGCATTCTGTAGCCTGCTGGACGTTACAAGATGCATTCAGTTTCTCTGCTTGCATTCACTGTCATTAAATACTTGGGAATAGCTTTTTTTTCCTTTGATGGGTACCTGAATTTTTTGTTCTAGAAACTTCTTCCCTGAATCCACTGCTGCTTCCAGCTGCTGAAGCAGGGATCGAATTGTATCGATCTTGGATGAGACACCATTCTCTGCAGTCTTTTCAGAGTTCTTTGGTTGAATTGTGTGACTAAGAGTTGGGAGTCCGCTTACTAGCCTTAAAGTTAAAGACCGGATTCGCAACCATATGGTTTCTTCTTCCAGTGAGAGTTTCCTATGTTCTTCAGAAATGTCCCTAGAGAAAAAACACCAAATAAATGTTTTTTAGGCAAGTGCTTCAACCATGCAAAGCAACAAGCTATAAAAGTCTACCCAAATATTGGTCAGAAATTCAGAAAACAATCTGTAAAAAGGCAGTATTGCTAAAGGCAAAGAATGATGCTTTTTCATGGTTTGCCAGTCTAGAGAATATATAAATATGGCAATTTATAGAATCATAGAATATTNAGGAGGTTTCTAAACTCATTTTAGTGTTCCTAATCATAAGGCAGAATAGTTTGTGCAACAAAAAGTCTGGTTTCCACGGGTGACTGAGATTAAATGGCTTTCAGCCTCAATATTTCTCCCATTAAGCTATCCCAAAATTTCTAGGTTCCAAGGAAAATAAATACCTCAACAAAGAAGACTAGGTTTTCTAAGAGGTTTGGGTGAGTTTTCAAGGTGCCATCTCTGACTTCAATCAAATCACCTTTACATTTATTGAACAAGTCTGAAAAGAAAAAAAAAAGAGAAAAGCCTTATTCAGGATGTATAGATCAACTTAAATGCCTATTTTCTGTACAGAATGTAGCTCAGTGCAGTGTGCAAAGCTGTCAGAGGACTGACCACTAAGCAGATAATGATAAATCTGGTTAAAGCTTCTCAAGAAGGTTCAGCTCTGAACTTTCATTTACTATCATACTTGGACCAGGTACCAGGGAGACAACAGTTGCTAAGACTTGTATGCAAGACAGCAAAATGATAGGATATAATGACATTCTGTAGCATGCAACAGCTTTATGATCATACAAGCCAAGGGAATTGTGAACAAGGCTGAGATTTATCTTTCAAAGGGGTGTGCAAATGCATTAACACACTTCCTCATCACTGCAGCACACTCAGCAGCACACTTAGAGCACCAAGATCTCCCTGAGCTACTTGTGTTTATTCTTGAGTTACCATTTACCTGTTAATCGTTCTACTAAAGACTTCAAGCTATTTCCTATCCTCTCCTGGATTTCTGCAGAATCTTCTGGAATAAAAAAAAAAAAAAAAAGAGTAGTTATAAAAAACAAGTTTGTGTATTTTCTGCAACCAAGATGCATTTAAATGTACTTTAGTGTTAGCATTGAAAAGCAAATGCAAGTGCTTTTAAAAAGGATCTAATAATACAAAAAAAGATCAGATTTGCATAAAACACCCAAGTGTTGACTCCTAGATAACTCAGTGTCATGCAAATAATGAACACAAAAGCAAGTCTGGGTTCTGCATCATCCAATGAACAGTAGTTTTCGAACTAAATAAAGACACACCTCCTTCCCTCCCTCCCATCACACAACAAGAGAATCTGGTTAAACCCCTGGCCCCTCAAAGACTTACCTAAGCCATTGGTATCTAGTTCATAAATATCACTAACAAGATAAAACAAGCTAGTCTGGCACTGACAGCTGCCATTACTGAAGAAGCCAGCCATTCGGGTAGGAGGAGGGCCAAGGACAGGATACTAGGCAAGAAGCAAAGAAAAAGATAAAGGTGTTGCAGCTTTTCCTTATCCAGAACACAGTGTTTTTGTCTCTGGCACATCTCTCAGACTCACACACTACAAACTCTGGGTAGTTAAGTGCATTCTGCAGCCTGCTGGACGTTACAAGATGCATTCAGTTTCTCTGCTTGCATTCACTGTCATTAAATACTTGGGAATAGCTTTTTTTTCCTTTGATGGGTACCTGAATTTTTTGTTCTAGAAACTTCTTCCCTGAATCCACTGCTGCTTCCAGCTGCTGAAGCAGGGATCGAATTGTATCGATCTTGGATGAGACACCATTCTCTGCAGTCTTTTCAGAGTTCTTTGGTTGAATTGTGTGACTAAGAGTTGGGAGTCCGCTTACTAGCCTTAAAGTTAAAGACCGGATTCGCAACCATATGGTTTCTTCTTCCAGTGAGAGTTTCCTATGTTCTTCAGAAATGTCCCTAGAGAAAAAACACCAAATAAATGTTTTTTAGGCAAGTGCTTCAACCATGCAAAGCAACAAGCTATAAAAGTCTACCCAAATATTGGTCAGAAATTCAGAAAACAATCTGTAAAAAGGCAGTATTGCTAAAGGCAAAGAATGATGCTTTTTCATGGTTTGCCAGTCTAGAGAATATATAAATATGGCAATTTATAGAATCATAGAATATTTTGGGTTGGAAGGGACCTTAAAGATCATCTAGTTCCAACCCCCCTGCCATATGCAGGGTCACCTCCCTCTAGATCAGGCTGCTCAGTGCCTTGTCCAGCCTGGCCTTAAATACCTCCAGGGATTGAGGGGACATCCACCACAACCTCTCTGGGCAACCAGTTCCCATGTTTCACCACCCAAATTTGCCTGAAAGATTTTCTTTGTCCTAAGGAAAAGGTCTGACTCTGCAGCTGAGTGTATTTCTACTCACTTGTCTTTTGGATCCCAGTTAAACAAGACTGTCAAGTCTCTGTTGTCACGCAGATCTTTCCATGGAATGTCATCCTCCTCTGGGCTCAGACTCATGGATTTTATACTTTCTTCTAAACTGGTTGATCTGTACACAAGATTAAAAATCAAACATTTAATCACTAGAACAGAAATATTACACAGTGTACAGACGTGGACACTGACGGGGAAAATAAATTAGATGTAGGGAAATAGTTCACAGATTTTTGCCAAAAAGCTGCAAGTGCAACTCACAAAGGTCTCACTTAGCCAATGTTCTTCCTGTTCACAATCTTTTCATGTGCAAGATGCTGCTCTTATCTGCTGTACTTACAGATTTGCTTCAAGTAAGAGGTCTAACAACATCCTCTCCGTGCGAACTTGTGCGAAGTGAAGGGAAGAGTTCAACCTATTCCTAAATGCGATGAACTCTGGGATCTTCTCAAATGCACCGTACTTGTAGGCTTGAATGATATATTCTGAGGTCTGGAAGAAAACACACACCACCTCTGTATTAGTTACTTCCATAAATTCACAACAACCTGAGCTTAACAAGGTCAAGAAATTGCTTTTCTGTGGTTTTCATTAAGCCACAGGCACAGAATGTGGCAGATACTCCAGCTCTGGGAGAAGCTGCTCTTTCACTTGTTCAAGTCACCTCAGCAATTTTGTTGCTACTTTAATTTCAGAATGCCCAGATGCTCCACTAGGCAGAGTGATTTAATAACCATACTAAGAAACATCACATTGTCACCACCAAGACTGAAAAATACTTAAAAGGAGGGAGAGATGTTATTGGAAGGCTTTTTTTTTTTTTTGAGATTATTCAAATAATTGTTTCATTGTGAGAAAGACTTTCAAGCAAAATAAAAATCTCTCAGATTTTCTGGAACTGACTTGGATGTGCATCACATATTACCATGACATAGATTAAAAAAAAATTACTCACACATTTTTTAATTTCTTTTTTTATTAGATTTTTGAATACAGGAAATACAAAATAATATCACACAGTGTGTACAAATTACAATACAATCTAAACATCAAAAGAAACTCAAGGTCCACAGGATTGCTTGCTTCCCCTCTGAAGAAATGCAGCACACAGCTAATATTTCACATCAGTCCAAGTAATCTCCAGAAAGAGATTTATCTGATGAAAGAGCCCCAAAAAAGCACTGCCTTTTAATAAGAACTCCTAATGGTACAGATAGAATGAATAATAGATGCTCCTAGTCAAGACAGATGGCTGTATTTTTTTCTTAACATCAGAATTCCTCCACAAGTGAGGAATTCTGGTAAATATTTTCTTCTAAACAAGATTATGAAATAGAGTGAAGATGAGAGGCACCAAAAAGGGTCCTGATTCACCCAACTTTATATGGTACTATGAAACTCAACCCATCTGGAAGGCTATGAGAGACCAGAACCAAGTATGAATAAATTAAATCACCTTTTTTTTTTTCCCCTTTTCCCTTTTTGTCCTCTAGCTAGGCCTTTTTTTCCTCTTCCCTCTAAAAAATTTGGTTATTTGCACCGTATGAAGAAAATATGCCAAATATTCAACAACATACCCTCTGATAAACAGCCTTGCAGAGTTCATTTGTCAGGCTGCTCTAATTCAACTGCATCCAGGTGGTTTTTAAATCCCCAAAGGATACATTGGCTGTTCTGTTTGCCTGAAGTATTTGGAGAAATTAAAGACGGACGGACATAAGAAAATTAGAGAGATTACTTGTGATTCTGCATATTTAAAGGAAGACTATCTCCACAAAGGATCAAGTTTGCCTTTTTGGTTGTGGCCAAATATAGCAATACTGCCTTCTGTTCTCCTCCCTGTCCTTGGCATCCTCTGCTGGAGCAGAAATATCATGTCAGGACTACAAAGCATCCTAGATGGCTGTTACTCATGGGACCCACTCTTACACAGCATTCACTTCAGGCTGTTAAGTTCAACAAGTCAGAAGGAAAATCCTACCTACCCTGTATTTTTATGCCTGATCACTTGATTTACACCCCACACTTCCTGTTCCAGGCAGAGTCCCACACACAGTATGCTGCAGAATTCATCCTCCATGCTGTAGCAGTCATCTTAAACATCAACTTAGAGAGGAGCAGGCAGTATTTCAAGTCATGTAAAAAGGTAACTTTTAAAGGATAGTCCTCCTTTAACACTGCAGTCAGATGCTATCATGGGACTTGAATAGGAAGCTGGTACCAGGACCCTGAGTATGAAGGGGCAATCCCAGCAGAACCATACATAGCAGCACAGAAACTTGTAGCAGATTCTGAACTTGTGATACCTGTAGTATTTATAGAAAGGAATCCCTTTTTTCATCTCCACTCTTGTCACATCATTATCCTAGGTGAACAGTACCCTGAACTGAGCCTTCACCTCCTGTAATTTGCATCTTGCTATTTGCAAATTAATAAGCTTCTGATGTATCTACCTATTTAAGGGATCTTGAGGTGATAAACCCTACAAACATCCTAAATACACGAGAGATTTGGTCAGCTCAGCATCCTTTGGTCCCAATACTTCATCTCCAAGATGAGAGGCACGATGCAAGTGGGTTCCAGAGTCACATCCTTATCTTGTAGCTTGAAGAATTATATAATGCTGATTGCACTGCTTTGACCCAGATTCAAGCTTAGAAGGTGTGGAAGTGAGGCAGGTTGAAACATCCAGGGACTTTCTTTTCAGGATTTGTGGAATGTGAGTTGAGTAATATTTTCCTGGAAGCAGCACTTGGAGTGTGTCTGGCTTTGTCAGCTTACACATGTTAAGCTCCTGGAGACAGTCAGCTCTTCCTTGCTGCAAGCACCTGCATTGTTCATGCCAAAGAGAATAACCTCTTTCCAAGGTAACCACACCTGAAGTCACAACATTGTTTTCTAGAGAAATGTGATTTCTTGATGCTTGGCAATGTAGTGTTCCCAAACAAATGACACTTTGTTTGTTTTACTTCTTTCACTTGGCACCCAGCAGCTGTAAGTTTTACTCACACGGTAGATTTCAGGCATGCTTTTCATTAACATCCACAGAATGACTTTTAAACAGGATTAAACAAGTTATTAAAAAAAAAAAAAAAGAAAAGTCACCACTACCAACAACAGACATGAAGAAAGGTGTCTGGATCCAGGGATTCACTGCAGCACAAAACATAACACACAGCAACCCAAAGATTTGTAGCATGTAAAAATAATTACAACTGAATCTTACTTTCATTTCTTATGAAGTAAAAATATTTTTCTTCACCTACCTTTCAACAGTGATCAAACTGAAAAACATAAATATACACAATATATTCCCACTGCTCAGAATGCAATTGACTTCTGACATGCACACACTTTGCTCCCATGATTCTGGATTGTTTCTGCTTCTATTTGCCCAAAATATTTCCACTGAGACTTCAAGAATGTATTGTTCTGCTGTGCTCCTACCTAACCCATTTTTCATGTCTTACATGGAAATTCTGAAACAGAATTAATGTTTTCCCTGTGAAAGTATCAGAATACACATCAGAGTGTACTTTCCAAGTAAGACTATTACCAAGTACACTTAGGAACCAGCAAGCCACAAGTATGTCAGATTCCTTGGGCATGCTGTGCATTTGGAAGGGACCTTGATCTCTTTGGAAGAATTCAGCCACAATTCCCTCACTATCTCCATCCCAGTCCCAAGGGTCTCTATCAAGGCAACTTTTTAAATCACATTGCTTTTTTGGATGAACATAATAAAGCCAGTATAGAATCACAGAACAGTTTGTGCTGGAAGGGACCTTAAAGATCATCTAGTTCCAACCCCTCTGTCATAGGCAGGGACACCTCCCACTAGACCAGGCTGCTCAATGTCTCATCCAGCCTGGCCTTAAACACTTCCAGGGAAGGGGCATCCACAACCTCTCTGGGCAGTATTAGCATTTCCCATTAGCACAAGAATGGGTTTTTGCATTTGATCTTATCACTTGAAAATAACAAGTTAGTCATGGACTTCAAGCGTGAAGTTTTTCCTCCTCTGAAATCTGTTCACACCCTCATTCCTTGAATTTCCCTACCTTTTCAAGCAACGTACATTACCCACCATCCCTGTGTGCCCAGGGCAGCCAGCAGTAAAACACACTGCTTCAGTGACTGCCATAAAGGATTTGTGAGTTTAACTCCACCATCCCAACCCACCATCCAACTGATCTTCCAAAACACCAGAAATTATGCAACACCAGGACTTATCTGCCTCATGACATTTGATTTAAACTCTTGCATTTAAAAGTAATCATATCTGTTTAGAGGAGTAATAAAACTGTTTTTTATAAAAAGAAATTAAAGTAGAACCCAATGTAACAGCAAGTTACAAATTCTTGAAAACACAGGCTGAGGCAACATGTATTAAAAACAAAGTTGCACATATTATTCCTCTATTATCAACCACATTTCTGCGAGCCCTTACACAGGGCACAGACTTTTCTCAGGCATCTTGATGCAACAGCTCTGTTACACAACACAGGGGTTTCTTTCAACTTACATCTTTCTGGTTGGAGTGAAAAAACCTGAGTGCAAAATTGCAGGATTGGGATGCAGCAGTGTAATGGCCCAGTGCCTCTGCATAGCGAGTCAGGAGATAGCTGCAAGACAACACAGCACAGCACAAATGTCAGCACACAGCCCTGGCTACACCTGAAATTTCAAACAGCTTTGAATAGTGAAAGGTGAAACTTTGAATAGTGAAAAGCAGGACAGTCATTACTTAATCAGATCCCCCCCATAAACACATTAACCACAGCATGGCCATTTGACTGTCACTCCCAAGTTTTGCTGAGTGATGACACAAGCCAGAACACCAGACTGTCATCAAGAAACTAATTTCACTAAATTTCATTCAGATCCCCTTTAGGTAACACTTGAAAATCCCAATCTGATAAAAAAACCACACAAGAAAGATACTCTGTGAGAAGGAGAGTTCACTTTGGTGGATGCACCTTGTAATTCCAGAAATATTTTTACACAACACTACATGGAAATGTGAATGTGTTGATTTCAAGCAGCAAAGAAAACTGAAGATCTCCAAAGTGCTTACAGGAAGGTCACCNAACGGAAGATCTCCAAAGTGCTTACAGGAAGGTCACCAGCACCAATTATTCTCAGTATATACTACCCACCCGATGGTGTCGTGCTGTATGTGTTTTGCATCAAGACTGGAATAGAGCTCTGCCACAGGTTCAAATGCACCAAGCCTGCAGTAGATTCGAATGAGCAGCAATTTAAACTGAGCATTGGAAGGACTATGAGATAACCCTTCTTCTAAGAGAGTTAGGCACTGCCACACAGCTGTCTCTTCACCTGGGGACAAAAGAAAAAACACCCAGAGAGGTGTGATCAGAGACACAACAGGTCACTTTGACATTGAAGCTTCCTTCTTAGAGTTAAACACAACTCAAAAAACTCCCCTGCATTTAAACATGAAGATGACATTCATCAGTCATGCTGCTGCCCTTGAAATGCAACATCCCCTACTCTCTGAGGGGAAGGTGGAGGAATAATTCCTCAGGGGGAATATATCTAGCTCATATTTATATGGAGCAAAGTGCTCACACAGGCACACTGCAGTAGTAACTTTCCCTGGTAAATTCTGGACTGTTCAGGATTTCCAGCTTATACCCACAGAGCATCCCCAAGCATTATGCAAGGAAGCAGCAAAGAAAGAAATTCAAAGTGCCCACATTCTACCAGTGACCTGCCAGGAACCCAGAGAAGGATTTATTCAGGTTAAAGACTAAGCCTTCCTTTGGAAAGACACAAAGGCATCATGACACTGAAGGGTAGGAATAAAAACAGTGCCCAAGGACAGCCACCTCTCCAGACAGACTGTGGGATTAACAGGCAGAGCAGATGTGGAGTACAGGAATACTGCTGTACAGGGCAACCAGTCTCAGCAAAAGGACTGAAAGCAGCAGATCCAAAAGTATGTCAGGGAGGCAAAGAAATACTCTCATAACACCCCCAGTATCAAAAGGGAACTGTCAGCAGAATTTGGGCAAAGAAAGAGAGAATATTATGTCCATGGAAAACTCAAAACATGCTTCTGAAGCCAGTCAGCACTGAGCTGCTGGAGTCATCAGCAAAGCTCTGCCAGAACGGCAGGAATTAATCAGAAAAATTAAATCCCTCTAGAGGTCAATGAGATTCAGATCAAACACCAGCTGAACAGAGAGACTCCCAAAATGCCTCTATTTAGAAAAAAAAAAACCAAAAACCCAACCAGAAAGCTGTGGGCCTAGAAAAGCATACCAGGCACACAGTGGGCACACAGAATCATAGAATGGTTTGGGTTGGAAGGGACCTCCAAGATCTAGTTCCAATCCCCCTGTTATGGGCAGGGACACCTCCCACCACACCAGGTTGCTCAGTGTCTCATCCAGCCTGGCCTTAACCTCCTCCAGGGATTGAGGGGTCATCCACAGCCTCTCTGGGCAACCTCTGCCAGGGCCTCAGCACCCTCACTGAAAAGAATTTCTTTCTTATATCCAGCCTGAATCTCCCCTCCTCAGCCTCTGTTTTATTATTCTTAGCCCTTCCATCCCACATTCTATTAACAAGTCCTACCCCAGCCTTTCTGGAGCCCCCTTTCAGGCACTGAGAAGCTCCTCTGAGGTCCCCCCTGAGCCTTCTCTTCTCCAGGCTGAACACCCCAAGTCCCTCATCCCAATCCCAAGGTGGCATTAAGCAAAGAACAATTTTAGGAACATACCTTCTAGCCACAGATCGAGCAGTAGATGAACTGCAAGCAGACAATAATAATCTGAAAACTGCAATTCAGTTTTCAAACAAGATTTCCCTAAAATGAAAATTAAAAAAAAGAAAAAAAGTTAACCTTGAATTACTACAACACATGACACAACTATGTGGCAGACAGCAACCACACCTTAACTTATAAAATCAAAGAGTTGTCTTAAAAACTGAAACAACCATCATTCATTCATCACACAAGTGGGCAAAACTGAACTTTTGCTCATCAAAAAGCAAACATCAGCTTCAAGTTTTTTCATACCAAACTCCAATCCATGGCGATATCTTGACATCAACTCCTGGACCACAGCCAGCTTCTCCTTCTTATCCATGGCGTGGTAGATACCAAGCAACCTTGAGAGCTGCACCACGCACAAGTGCTGCTGCAGGGCTTTGATATCGGCTGGCAGTGCGAGTCCATTCTCTGCTGCTGCCGACAGAGGGATTACTTCCAGCAACTGACTGATGAACTGCAAGAGAAACACTGCTGTTAGAACTCTGCAGGGCACCTGGGACTGCACCAAGGGAAAGCAGCATTTCCTCCCTCAAATCAAACAAAAAAATATTAAAAAAAAAAAAATCCATGTGGAAATGTCATTATCAACCTCACACTGAAATCAGTGGTTAAAGAGCTGGCTTCAATTTACTTTTATTTTTTGGGAGAGGTGCTGAGTGCTCAGCTTCTGTTTCAAATTCATTTCATCAAGCAGAGGGGAAAAAAAAAAGAAATCACAGGCCATAAACTGGGAAGAGTTTCTAATATTTCAGTATTACACTACGTTACAGTCACTAAACCAGCAGCAGTTTTGAGGCTAATTAGAAAATTTTAGAGAATTGACTCAAGGTCATGGTTTTACACTCAATCCAGCAAGATCACAGCTTAAATTATTTTAAAATACTGTTCTCCCCAGTTTCAGAATTTACCTCCTGGAAAGTCAGGATTAATTCTGTTCAGTATTTCAGGACCTCAGGGTTTCCACAATGGTATCATCCTTTCCAGAACTATGAGTTAAATATCCTACTGACCACATCTCTTGCCAGCAGAGTAAAAACACACCTTTTAAGCCACAACATCAGGAGCAACCCATATGTGCCAGGGCCATCATTATTAGTGACTCCACAAGAACAGGTTGCATTCCATGTCAAAAAATATTCTAATAAACTAAAACACCACCATCTACACTTTGTTTACAAACATTTTATCATCAGCCCACTGGCTGATTCAGGATTCTCTGTCTAGAGCTCTCCAACTCTGCTAATTTTACACAATGGCTTAGAAAAACAATGGGATGAGTGACAGGATTCCCAGCTGCTGAAGTCATTCAACAGAGCTGCTCATGACTCTGCACAAACAGACTTTTCAGTTAAAAAAAAAAGCTTATTTTAGAAAGATTCTGGAAAAGCTGCCACAGATCTCTTGGTCTTCCCTTCATCATCATCATCTATGTGTCCATTCTCTAGTACAGCAGCATCTCTGTGACACTGCCTGCATCAGATGAGGAAGCAGATTTTTCCCATTAAAAATAGAGTTTTTATGGGGAAAACAAGTGATGAGTGTGAAGGGAAAGAGGAGGATGTAATTGTAAAAATAGAAGTTACAGCACACAGCAATGAGAATGGCAAATGAACAAACAAGGCTTTTTTTTGTTCCCCCCTTTCCTGTTTTCACATTACTCGAGCTGTGGTCTAAAAACAAAAGTGTTGAGAGACTACTCATTTAAAAATGAGCTAATTAGGTAAGCTTAGCAATTGAACTACAATTCCTAAAGAGCTTTTCATTAAAAGGTACAAGTTCATACCTTGTCATTTCATCAGCTTGTCAAAGCCTTGAATTTTTGATACAAGAATTCAACCAAGGCCATGTCAAAGCATCCTGAAACCTTGAAATGGCAACATAAAAGCCAAATTTGTACTGCCTGAGAATCTGCAGGATCAAACTGCAGGAGTTTTTAAATCTCCACTAAGAATCCTCTGAAATGGTGAGGTTTAGTGAGATGTTCACTACATTTTCTGCAGTGCAAAGAGGTTTTTTTAAAAATTTCAAACCGAATGTAAAAAAATGGATGTTTTTTAGCCTTTTAATATAACCCAAAGATATTTTAAGATAAAGGGATCAGAATGCAACAGCACTGCAGTTCCTGCCACTGCTTCTTTATCTTCCCTTACCTTTGTGTATTGGCTGGATGGGAGGAGATCCACAAACACTTTGAGATCAGTAAAACAGCAGGGTTTGTCCCCAAATTTTTTGAAGTATTGGAACATTAGTTCTTCTGGATCACCTAGGAAAAAGGCCATTTTTTTTTTTAGTATGCTCTGTTGAAAGCAGAGTCTGTAAAATCACTATGAGAAATCTTTCTTAATGCTTTTCCTCCCCCTCCTTCAAGATTACAGATTGATTTAGAAAATGGATAGCTGCACCACTGCAGATTTTAACAGAGGCTCAATGTCTTTGGTAACCAAGGACACATTAAAAAAAACCTCAACCCTCCAAGAGCTTCATTCAAGCTCCACTGGCAGATAAGAGCTCAGTATAACAAGCACACACATACTTCACAGAGCCTCCACTTATCTCACAGTCACTTATTTTGGATGGAAATATAAAAGTAAGTAGCACAGATGTTGCTTTAATCACATTCTCTCCCTCATCAACTCCCTAAATGGGGTTTTTAAATGCAAGTTTTTAAAAATGGAATTTTCTTACTGCTGCTGCAAAACTTAAAACAAAAATAATCACCCATGACAGCAGGACTTTCTACCAAAGCACTGCATTGGGAATTCACTTTTCATTACAATGTCAGTGACTGCTCAACTCCCAGATCCCATAGGTTCTGTTCAAAGTTTCCATATTTGCCTGGAATTTTCTTCAAGACCCATCTTCTAATGCTTTCAAAACTGCTTTACATACTGATAACTGTTTTGATAACACATTGTATGTAAATCAATGATTTAACAAAGAGCTTGTTAAAAGTTTGGGCTTTTTTTTTTTTAATCATCATTAAAAACTTACCTAGTTTATATTCATCATTACAACCTCTGTATCTCAAACGTCTAATCAGCTCCAGTTTAGCTAAATATGGTCCCCGAAGTGGCCGAGAGTTCTTGGATTCTTCTGCTATCCTCTCTTCTATAAACTTCACAGCTTGCTCTATAGAGTAGTGGACCTCTCCTTCCAACGAGCTGTGCAATTAAAAGAGACAAAAGGTTCTTTGATTGTTCCAAACTGCCAGGGCACTGATAACACGTGCTCAGCATATTCCCAAGACACCCTTAAGGAAATTTGGCATGATGGACTTCTCTAACCTAATCACCGTGAAAAATATGAACTGGGAGAGCTCCACAGTGTGCAAACCACTATTTATACAGCTGCTCCCAATAAATATTGTCAGTCTCCAACACAAAGCAGGGAGAAATCCACCATTTGGGGCCTAATGTTAAGAAGAAATCCAAAGACACAGACAGCACTGTACTGAATACATGAATGCAAGCAATTTGCTGTAGGAAAACCAAAATCTAGGGCAAAACTTTTAACTTACTGCTCTTCTTCTGGTGGAGGTGTCCAGGATTCATCAATGAGTTGAAACACTGAATCAAAGTAAGTTATATAAAACTGCCAATCATCTGAGCTGAAACAAAAAAAATCAGGCACAGAACAGAAGTTTAGGAAGTTGCCAAGAGTCACTCAATTCTTTAAATTCAACTTTTAGAAGGAATGCAATATTCACATTACAGAAAATACCACCGTAGTAAGAGTCACTATTTCTCGATAAGATCTTTAATCTCAATTTCTTGAAATGGCATGTAAAAAGGAATTATTTCAATAAATTGAGGCAAGCTACAAATTCTCCTCTTAATATTCACAATCCAAGCAGAGCTCATGAATATCCCCACAATATTCTAAGGCAGAAGTCTCTCCTACCCATGTTCACATCAGTTTAAGAGTAAAGAAGATGACCAATACAAAGAGGTAAAGCTGAAAATGTCCCTGTACTACTTCTACACATTATCATTGCTGCATTCAAGTGTCCTGTAAAGATAATTTTATTTTATCCAGTTTATAATACTGCAAATATATTTGACAAATTAAATATCAAAAACAACTTCTCCATAGAGCAAACATTATACTGTCCTATGAACAGTGGATGCAGATAGAACCTCCTAGCCTTCAAGCTTCTGTATTTAACTTATACTTAAGATTAGGGCACAGCTAAATACAAAAAGCAGACAACAAATCTCTCTTGACAGCTCCAAGAGACTGTACCAGCATGATCCCTCCTGATACATCTGTTCAAAGCATTACATGTATTTCCCACTATGAAGTCTGGCCAAGTGAGAGAAATGAAGTTCCAGAAAATGAAATGTAAATGCAGTTCTCATCTCCCACCATGGAATTTAGAGCTAGATGACTCTCAGAGACTTTTAGAAATAAGTAAATGAAATTTCACTGCATTCATGAGCTGCTAAAGTTAGTCTTCAAAAAGAAGCAACCACTGCCCTGACACTCACTCCCTCATGACCTTCACCATGTCCCTTTAATGTTATATTAGGCTGCCCTTTTCCTCAGGCCTTGAAGTGTAAGCAAGACATTTTGAGATCCTCTGACATTCTAAACACCATTTACAAAAGTCACTAAAACAAGGCAATTCACAACTAGCCCGGGATTTTTCTTCTCTTTCTAAGCAGGAGTGAAGAAATATAATCTCACTTTTTCAGCAGCAGCCTCCTCGACAGAGCATTGCACTCAGGCCACCTACACAGCTTCTTGTACATGGCCATACACTTGTTCTCACGGCTCTGGAGCTCACTTGTCAGCTTCTCTAAATAAAAAACAGAAGGGCAAATTTATTTAATCAATTTATTTCCTTTTCCACTTCCTGCACAAAACTTATTATAAACCAATATGCAAAACAGTGAGAGAACAAAAGTGAGACTCGTGAAGGATAGAAAGGACAGATTTGCTTTGAAAACCTCCACATCCCAACTCCTGAAAATTTAAAGTGAGTTTGAATCCAGACAAAAGTCCACAACACTGTAGGATACTTGTTGAATTTTTGGTGTTTTGATGTATTAAGATGGCAGCTCTGACAAACTAACATGCTATCAATTTACTACCACTAAGCATCATGCTGCAAAGTTCATCAATGAACAGCCCTTAAATCTCATAAACAGCTGGGGAAAACCAGCTTGCACAAGAACATCAATGTCTGCAACTGCTGCTGAGAGTCAAGCTTGTTACAGCCTTTCTTTTGTAACAAGTCTGAAACAAAGGAAAATTGCTGTTCCTCCACACAACTGCGATTAATTCACAGAGTAAGTTACCTCCTAGTTTTCCTCTCACAACATCCAAGGCTTCCTTGTACTTCTCCAAACGTTCCAGAATCATGTAGTACAGCTCAACCTTAAAAGAAAGATTACACTGCTGTGAAACTTGCCAGTGAAACAACATACAGGTGTGCCAAGAAATAAAGTGCCTTGTGTTACAGTCATCAGAAGTAGGAGATAGCTTTGCAGCCCTGGCTATCTTTCTATCTTTAGCATTCCAGAGGGTGGAGCATTCAGGAATTTAGGTCTTTTTTCCATTCTCAGTCCTGAAGTTTCTCCTGGGGCCTCCCAGGGAGCAAACCCAAGTACTTCATCAGACAAGCAAAAAAATGTCTTTGGCCACGCTCCTCAGATTCTTCTCAACCCTCTGTTCTTTGTTTTCCTCTGTTCCACTACATTCACACTTACTTTCAGAAGACTAAGATTATAATCATAGGAAGCTGTTAAAATAATCAACTTCCTTTAACAGTGCATTCCTCTTAATAATGTACAAATTAAGCTGAAAGTATCTGCAAATCTTACCTCAGCCTCAGCTTCGATCTTATCCTCTTTCACCATTTTTTCCACCATCCTCTCAGCGAGTGGCAAAAACATGGTCTTGGAGAGGTTTTCATCCTGTGCTGAAATAGACTGAGGAAGAGAAAAATCATTGTAACAGCTCATCAATTTCTTGTGCAGCCCCACCTACTGCTTTTTTCTCTATAAAAAGAAAAAAAAAAACCCAAAAACCAGGTGCTTTAATTTCCCTCCACCAAACTCATACAATTCAAAGCTGCCACCTCCCATGTGCAGAGCACAAATGTGCTGTTAAAAGGCTCAACAAATTAAAAGCTCAACTGTTGATTATATAGTCTGAAGGGTCACGCATCCAGGCACAAAATACCCGTGGCAAACACGTAGCAAGAACCCATTTGTATTTTCTATGGTGTGGTATTTTAGAGGATGTGATTAATTCTTATTTCTTTATTTGGCCGACACTGTTGGATTGTTTAGTGAGTGTCTGAGTCTGTTATCTCCTCCACCAGCAGCACAGCTCATCTGCTGTCTATTCCTGCAGACCTTCTGCAGTCTTAAAGACAGGCTAAGTCCAGAGCTCTCATTTATCTCCTCCTAGAGCTTTTATAACCTAGTTACAGAGGGAAACAGTCCTGCCTAAGGAGCTGCAGATGTTTGAGGATTTATTCATTAGCTCTCTAACTAAAGACAGCAGGGTACTACTCCAGATAAGAGAATAATTGAAGTTGTATAAACACAGTGAGGCAGAGACCAGTTAAGTTGCATTATAAAAACCCCACAGCATTCATTCTGAACCACCTCACTAATTCTGCTTAAGAAGGACTCAGCTTCTCCCCCAGTATGACACAGAAACAGTTCAAACGCACATTTTACTTAAAATCATCCCTAATATTTTCACTCAGAACGATTCTATATTCACACCATACCTGCAACAAAAGTCAAACTTGTTTGCAACACTGTACACACCTGCATAATCAGGCTCATCACAGACCAAAAATAGTAAGGATTTTTGGGTACAATCTTATAAAGTGCCATTCCAGCCTGAAAAATATAAGACAAAGTTTCATCATTCTCAAAAGTATCCCTGGATCACCATGCACATCAGAGCAACAGAGTTCAAATGAGAAGCTGAAGCTTCATAAATCAGAACCCACATCTTAAATCCTTGGGCATGGCAGGACTAGGAGCAATGGATGTAAATTGGAAGAGGGGAAATTTAGACTGGGGAGAAGAAAGTTCTTTACTGTGAGGGTGGTGAGACACTGGAAGAGGTTGCCCAAAGAGGTTGTGGATGTCCCCTAATCCCTGGAGGTGTGTAAGGTCAAGCTGGATGAGGCATTGAGCAACCTGGTCTACTGGGAGGTGTCCCTGCTTGTGGCAGGTGGGTTGGAACTAAATGACCTTTAAGGTCCCTTCCAACCCAAACCATTTTATGATTCTATGTCTGGATAATTCAGCTAAAAGCTTGTATCACACCTTAAACATAAAAGGTAGCATAAATGTTAAATACTGTTAATCAGTATTGTTATATGTATATGTGTAAAATTGGCATTTCTCCCACTAAAGGTTGTAGACAGGAGCACAATTAACATGCACTCACACCTCTGAAGTTCAGATTGCCTTAAGGCTTATAATTTTATGTACTTTAGTAACTCAAACAGAACACACAGCCTACAATGAAGGATAACACTTCTGTTCTTTCAGTTATTTAAACCAGACTTGTGCAGAAATTCAAGTCAACTTCACAGGGGAAGAAGAGGGAGTTTGAGATTCATTGACTTGGCTCTCTGTGCTCTTCTGCACAGAGGAGAGAGCACACATGCTTTGAAAAAATCTTCCATTTATAGGCATTCTCCAGGCACCTAATTTGGAAGGGATGAAAACAAAACTAAGCAGCACGACACTGTTCTGCCAATAGATAAAAAAAAATGTACTTAAAAGAAGTGGGTTTTTTTCAGTTTTTCTTTGCTGAATTGCAACCAATGCAAATGTAGTTACATGCTTGTTTCCAGAGATCAGAGCACAGGCAGAAATAAAAGCAAACTGAGGGGTAAAACAAGAAAGAAAATATGGATCAGAAGATCTCGTTAGATCTTTTTCTATCTATTCCAGAATTCCTGACATATAACTATTATTCAGTTGACAACAGATGGAGAAAAGTCTCCTACAGCTACTAATCTAAAGCAGACACACACATGAAAGGTGCAGTTGTTTTAATCATGGAAGGAAAACAAAACATCTGTCTTCAGATATCTCAAACCCTAAATATTGATGTTCTAAATCTGACAGAGAGATAACTTCTGTATTATCCCAGCTAAGCATTCCAGAAGGTTACTTAAGATAAGAAAAGGCATTAGCAGTAAGATTTACAAACAAAAGACATCTTAAAGTTACCAAAACACAAATCAATTGTACCTGCTGCATCTTCTTGTATTCTCCAACCCTTGCATAGGCCATGAAGAGATGGGAGTGATACTCCTCACTATTGGGAACCTTCTTTACAGCTGCTTCATAAAGTTTAGTTACCAGTTCCGCTAAACCAAAACCAGATGCTTGTGTTAAAACAAATTTGGGAATAATTTTAAAGCACAGCTACCTAAAGATATTATCAGCAGTCCTCTGAACAGTAATCTAATTACACTCATCAACCACACAAATGGGACTCCCTCCCTCCAGATCCCAAGCATTATAAACAGTTGTCAATGGAGGAAAGTGCTTAAAAAAAACAAACCAACCAACCTCAAAATAGAGTTAATGGCAACAACTGAACCACTCAGAAGCACTTAAATCTTTTTCTTAAACTGAATGAAGATTTCTACTCCTGGCAAAAATGCTCCACATGAATTATGTATCAAAACACAGAGCATTTTCACAGCCCAATGTCAAATTAGTTACTCTTATGGCAGGTTTACTTATGTTAGTCATATCCTGTTACTTCCCAATTGCCTATTTTACTGCTTTTAATGAGTAAAATAATTCACACTCTACTTTTTCATAATTGCTCTATGGTGTCTCAGCACTTAGAATATCCAAAACTTTCTTACATTTTCACTTGTCCAGATTTTTTTTGCCTCAAATACACAATCACATCTCACTGTAGCATTAGAAAACAATGTATTTCCTTTCAGTTTCCCTGTCCTTGACACACATACAGAAAACATCTAACTATAATTTAATGAGGTCCGAAGTGTTAAGTGTCTCACACTCACAATTTCCTCTCTGAATTATAAACCATTTAAGTCAGAAACCTGACTTCAAGTGTTTATGCAGGTCATTTAGTATCACAGAAAGGCTTTTTGTGTTTTCAGGGGTCTATGGAAGAAGTGATACTTAAACTCCACACATGGAGAAAGAAATAAACTGGGAGACTGTGAGCAGTTGCTATAGTGCAGATTGATGCCAGATATCTATTTCTACAGAAGTTGTTTCACCCCACTGTCATTGTTCCAGCAAATCAACAGTAAACGCTGCTGCTGCCACCACCACAAACCATAAGAAGCTGCCAGAAACAACAACTGTTCAGAGCAGGAGACAAACCCTATATATACAGTCTGGCTTCTTTCAGAGAAGCACGTGCAATTTTACTCTGCCACTCAAACATTCATGATTTAGTATTTTTCAAATACCTTATCACTACAAGGAACCCTACTGAAAAAGCTTAATGCAGGCAAATGGAGAGGCCAGGATTTCCCTTCTGCCTCTCACAGAGTTTTTCCAGGCCTGATCTCCACTCTGGTCTCACAGCATTAAGCTGCAGATGATCTTTTAGGTCCTTTCCAACCCAAACCATTCAATGACTTAGGAACTGTGAGCACAATAATGTAAATAACAGAAGCCTCAACAAGTTTCTTTGCTTTATGGAAACCACTAGAGCCTCAGAGGCATTTACAACAGTGTCATTTACATTTTTCAAGTCCCTATACATGAACCCTGGACTTTTCATGTTTCCCATGAGACTGTAGGTCACACATACTTCTGGGAAAATCTAAAGTTTTATGATCTGTGAGAGAGGCAAAGGTAAAAGCTTACGTCTGTGCATTTCCCTGTAGAGAATAGTTAGTGCTTGCAAGGAATTATCATCTGTGGGTTCAAGTGCTGCCACTTCTTGTGCCAGAGTGTAAGCTTCATCTTGCTTGCCCGTTCTCTGCAAGCCAATGGCCTTTAGAACCTATAAACACAACACAGAGGCAGCAGTTAGAAACACAGACAGCAGCTCCCAGTGAAAATCCTCATTCCTGGGAAGGAGAGGCTTTGCCCAACCACATCATTACTCCTACAGAACTTCAGGTTTTATTCAGCTTGTAATCCATATGGCTGCAGAGGAAAATTACCAAACACAAGCTGCATCAAACAGAGTAGAATTTGCATTCCTCAAACACATGGGCTCTAAGGCATCAGATGCTGCTCAATTTTCCCTACCTGCAGACTGTAAACTGTCTAGCCCTGCCCATTCTCTTTTCTAAATTTGATAACTGGACAGAGAGAAGTGACACAAATGAAATTCAGGTCAATAACACACGCTTCAGCTTGGGAAGTTTTCAAAACACATAAACTATAGAGGAAAAACCCACAGGGAAAAGAGGAGAGGTGGAAAAGCAGTCATATCTTTAAGGTCCCTTCCAACCCAAATTATTCTACGATTCTGTATGTTCAGAAAACCAAGGAACAGAACTTGCCCTTCAACAGCAGCACAGCAAAGAAGACAGTGAGCAGGAGGAGGAAGAACAAGGAAAAAAAGCCTCCAAAACCACCTTGTTATGTTTTACTACAGAATACACTGTCCCAAGCAAAAATTTGGGCTCAAACTCTTATCAACACAACAAGTATCTGAACCTAAGGTCTACAAGAGGTATTTTTAAGGCACAGCCCATGCACCAAGGTTGTAACTCTGCAACAGGTCAGACAATTAGCTCAGTCATTAGAGGCACCTCACCAAGAGGACCTGGCCAAGTTTTCAGGCAAACACTTGAGTGAATTAGAGCAGCTCAAGATGTTCCAGAGGGTTCAGAAGACACTCTGGTCCCTGGAAGATCACGAGCACTGCTCAAAAGGAACAGTGAAAACACTCCAAGTCTCAGAGCTATTTCCCAGCCCAGGCCACACTCACCTTTGCACAGTGAAGATCCTTGTGTTTTTTGAGCAGTTTATCCGCTTGCTGGATTGCCATTTTATTATTGCCATTATCAAGATAATCTGCACAAGAACAACACAAACAGTGTTATACCACAGCACAAAACATTCCCAGAAAGCTACCTCTGATTTTTTAGAGTGGAGCACATGCTACCAGGCCCCTAGTGCAACCCCAATTTTCCTTCTGTGATTACTATGAAGCCAAACCTTCAGGAAACATGTCATTTTGTAGATGAAGCTTTCATCTCTCTGTACTAGCTGCAGTCACTCACACAAACAAGCTTTTGTCATTACTCCACCTAGATCATTACAGGGACAAAAGAGAGCTGTATAATAGGGCAGGTTCTGCAGCAACAGCTCTTTGCTACCCACGGAGCTTAGGCTCGCTGCTAAAAGTAGAGATTAATTTGGGAGACTTTTCAGTGATTTCAAACTGCCAGTAGATTAGAAAAAGTAAGAACTCAAACTCATTAGAGCACAAAGTAGGAAGACCCACTTGTCCACACAATCCATACTTCTGGCAGAGCAAAGCTGTCCCCTCACAGAGTATCACTGTGCTGTCACCAGACTGGTTTTAAAGACAAAATTTTTCTTGGGGGATACCCCACAGTGTAGCAAAACTCCAGCAGAAAACCCCTGTCTTGAGAGCATTTTCTCCTCTTTGCTGCTCAGCATCATTATAATTTTCAGCTTCACCTATTGTGATCACCTAATTATCACACAATTACAAACGTGCAATTTTAGATTAGAACATGACCCCTGCATGCTTCCCCTCCCTCAAAAATTAATACTTAGAAACCAAAATCTAGAGGAAAAGCTTATCTGCACCTGATGTGCCAACAGGGAAAAGGAGCTACACACACTGTTCTGCCTTCTCCCCCTCCTAAACTGTGAACAGCCAGTGCCAGCTAATTGAAATCACATTACATATCTTTTTCTCGTCGAGATTTTAGTTCTCATTATGAGAGAGAACTCTTTTAAGCGAGTAGAGAGGTGACCTTTAGTAATTCTTTGGTATATGGTACAAAGTGAGCATCTCCACTAATGAGATTTATATTCAGCAGCTCCAACATTTGCTTCCCTGGCCAAGTAAGTGCTGCAGAGTTAAAGTCGAGCTAATTGGGCTCCTGAGACCTCGCAGACAAAGCCCCAGAGGAGGCTGCCTGCCCACACCAACCAAAACAAGATGTTGCTGCATAAAACCTAGTTTGAAACTGTAATAAATTCTCTTAAAAAGGGTTAGACAGACACTTCCACCTACGAAAACCTCTGCATCACCTTTAACAGTAGAACTTAAACACAAGACTTTAAAATCATGGACCAGAACATCCTGGTGATCTCCACATCCACCAGCAGAGACTTCTTGATTTAAGGATCACTTAGAGAGGAATTATCTGCCACACTGCACTCCCCGGCTGGGGTTAACAAGGGTGCTGATAAGATCTCTGCTTTAGGTCTTCTAAACTCAATCAAACAAACCACAAACCTCTCTGAACTGCAGGAGAAAAAAAAGATTGTATTTTGCTCACAACAAGTAGGTGCCTTGGAAGCCAAAGCAGCTGGCAGCTTCCAAAGGAATTTCAGCTCAAGGAAAATAAACTTGAACCTTGGTGAGCTGCAAGACATGAAGATGAAAAAGATAAAACCCAGCTGGTGAGGAACCCCAGCAACCAAGGCAGAGGGTGTAAAGTGAAAAGCACTGGTTTAAATCCAGAATCAGACCTTCAACCTCATGCTGCAGCTCTCAAGCTCACCAAGTTGTGCATTTACATCTTTAAGGACACAAAACTATTCCAGATCCCGCAGCCTGAATTCCAACCTTACACTGCAGATAATCCCCTGTCCAACTAGCAGGGAGCAATCCTAAAGCTCTCCAAAATGAACAGTGAAAACATCAACTGGATTTATCACTCTTTTTGCTTTGAAGCACATCAAAGATTACTGCACAACTGCACACTAGTGAAAATGGCAATCACAGCAGGCACAGAAAATGAAGGAAAACTCTTAAAATTATTACATAAAGCTGTACAGCTGCACTCATAACTATGCAACGAGCTTTAAAGGTAGCTCTGTGCTTACACTTTTAAGCAAAATAAAGTATTTTCCTGCTTTTCACAGCAACCCATCGTTGATGCCCATCTGCACCACTCCATCCTCCTCGCAAAGCACATCCCTCCATCCCCAACCAGGGCAGCTCCACGCGTCTTTGTGGATAAAGATTTTCTTCTCCTGGCATCGAAAAAGCAGGGAACATTCCCCCAAATCTCTCCCCAACCTTCAGTCACAGAGAAGAAGCGATAGTGTAGCCTGGGGAAACATTTTTCTCTTTTCTCTTTCTCTGTATTTGCATAAAGAGAGAGCCAAGCTCCTCTGCAATGTCTTAAGCAACCCCTGCTGCGTGCTGCAAATAATTGGGGACAGCTTCATAACGAGAGATTTCTCAACAAGCCCCGTCTGCTTCCAGCTACTTCGCTCCCGTCTCCCAATTCATTTCCCGAACACTCCAATTATCCTGTGCCGCAGCACCTCGCCAACTTTAAGCTTCTTCTTCATTTCATTAATTAATTTTCAACTTCCCACCGGCAGAAAACCAACATCGAGAGATCGACGGACACAAACCCTCATGAGCATCCCCGATTCCCCCCATCCATCCCTCCTCCCGGACACGGGTCGGGGGATTCCGAGCGGGGAAACTCCCGGACACAGGTCGGGGGTTCCCGAGCGGAGAAACCCCCGACTCGAGAGCGGAGGGGTGCGACAGAGCCCAGCAACAAACACCCGGTGCCCAGCGAGGATGGA
>VZTY01033805.1:7282-27180 GCA_013400935.1 Turnix velox
TCTTTGTGGTTGATTTTTGTATTGCTCAGCTCACTTAAAAGTGTTTCTGTTGACAGCAGACCACTGAAACAGTACTTCAAGCTGTAGACACTTTTTCACGTTCAGCACTAAGTGTGAGTTCCCTTTTTCCACTTGTGGGACTTTTCATATTTGCTTTAAATCTGATAGTACCCACTGCTTTTGGCTGTTGTGTCTGGTCGTGTTTGGGAGCAGAGCACAGAACTGTAGACCCCTGCAATTCTGCTCTCTGCATCCCAACACTATAGCAGTAAGAGCAGGAGTTTTCTACATGTTTTTATTGGCTTCCTCCACACTGGTCAACTTTGTTAATATCCCTCACTGTATCACTTTAGTTAGATTTTGCCTTGCACAAAGTGTCTGCAAGCAGGCTAGAGAGTTTAAAAAAGCAAAACAATGATTTATTTTTTAACATGCACTGAAGCTGGTAGAATTTATCTAGTGTAAGCATTAACATGCTCACTGCTTCCCTAGAGGACAACCATACTGACAAGATGAGCATTGGGAAGAGAAAGCCTTGCTGCTCCCTGAAAGGGCTCCTCAGTGTTGTTGGATTGCTGTCATCCTCTGATGTCATCCATCCATAAACACCACCTCCCTGTTTGTTTGATTGGTTTGTTTTTTGTTTTTAAGGTTTCTCAGTTGGTGCCTTTCCTGCAAATGGCACCTGTCCATCTTGGCTGCCCCCTGCCTTTTTTTTAGCTTTCTCTGCAGAACTAACCACTACTCATTCCTACAACTCCATTAGTTACCTCAGCAGCCTGGCACAGGTTATGCATCTGGGCTGGGTTGGACTTTGTCTCCTTAAAACACTGGCAGCTGGACCTCTGAGAAGGGACTGGAAAATTATAGGGAGCAAGGTTTGTAAACAAGTAGCCANGCTCCTTAAAACATGGGCAGCTGGACCTCTGAGAAGGGGCAAGGTTTGTAAACAAGTAGCCAAAATCTTTTATTTATCTATCTGTATTGGCAAAATGGACTGATGATTGGAAAGCAAGAAGGTTATAATTTGACTTTTCTTTCAAATTTCAAAGTTCCAGGGACTAACTTTGCCTAAGTCAGTTAAGCACAATGGTCTTTAGGGAAATCCACCTATTTTTCATTCCCTTATGATAGAGCATCAGCAGGGTGTATAAGTCACTGCTGTAGTCAGGATGTTCCTGCACCAGAAAAAGCAGTCTAGAGGATCACAGACAAACTCCAAACAAAGCTGCTTTTGAAGAGGAAGGTGAGAATCTAGCCTTAAATGTTCAGACTATTGTTAGCTTGACCTTGGCCTCACTTTATCTTTCAGCTGTCATTTCCAGCATTTCTTTTGGAAAGGTCAGTCATGAGACTCAGCTGAATCAAGGCTTCATTGAGCTCTTGCTGCTGTACAGCACTTCAGTGCACGTCAGAAGAGACTTTGAGAATACACCTGCCATGGGAAGGAATGTTTTGCCTCTATTTCCTACCACTTCAGATGTAGATAGATGAGGAAACTTAATATCTCAGGTGTGCTCAAATTTGTTGGCATTATTTTGCTTTTGAGTAAAGTCCTCAGTGTTTCACTGCAGATAGGTTTCAGAGCCATTAAGGACCATACAGCACAAATATGAATGTCTTTACAAATCTTGGTTTCAAGTTTTCTTCCTACTTTGGTTTTTAATTCTTTCATGAATGATCTTTTGATCACAGAAATCACAAAACTGTCTTTTGTTATTTCTTCAGTTATTAATATTGTTGGAGAACCTAATAGTTTGAGTTAGATACATTCTTAGTTCTTATTTGTTTGACTCAAAAAGATAGTTTTAAATGCTAGTGCTATTAATTAGCATTTAAATGCTAATGCTTTTTACCTGAAGAGGCTGATCTTGACGTGTGGTTGCTATTGAACACAGGATATTGGACCTCTGTTCTACTTCAGTAAGGCTATTTTTATGATTTTAGTATCCAGAATGGTAGATGTTGGGTTTTTTTCTTCTCATTTTGGACTACTGGTGCTGAAACAAAGGGGAGGAGAAAGTTAATTTCAATTTTAGTATGTAGTTTTCATTAAAAAAATTAATATATTTTGTTTTTAAATAGATTATTTTAGTATTGTAATTTGGCATAACATGACTGTATATTTCCATGTTCTCTGTTGAGCATGTCTGTGTACTGTAGCAATTTACTGGAGTGATAGCTTTAAAAATTTTCATAAACCAGAAGGGATTTCATTGTGGCATTCTGATACTGGATTCACTGTGCAGTGTGTTTTTTTGGCTTCTTTACCTGCTGATTCCTGGATCATCATGTCTGACTAGGCTGATGGAGCATAGTTTGTGTCAGTTGTTGAAGATACCTGATCACAGTGTTTTGGTGTATGCTCTATCCTGCCTAGATATCTCTAATTGAGTGGTAAAAATTCTCCCAGTTAAATCTTGGAGTTTGCTCCAGTGAAATTTCCAATCCCCTGAATTAACATTCAATTTACAAACAAGCAGGTTCACCTTTAAAATGTACTCACTCTACTAACATATTCATACTTGTTCTTTTCTTGGGTGGCTTTGATACTGTTCTCTTTCCAAATTAGCATGTTGAGAGGTTTCTTAGACCTCTGGTAATGAGAATCCCAGAGAACAGCAAAACTGAAAGGCAAGAGATTAGTTTGAGGCTATTTACTTAGTAGTCTGTTTTGAAATTATCTTGAAGGAGCTTGGCTTAACATGCAGTTATCATTTCAATATGAATTAATTTCTTGGGGAAGGAGGCATATTAAGTAAGGATCAGAGTCCAGAATTCTTGGATGGTTGTCTGCTTCCTATGGTATTGTAGCAGAGAAAAGGTAGGATTAATGTTTACTCTGTGGCTGCTGTTTCCTCTTAGCCTGACTTCAGTTTCACTTCATTAAATAATCGTGAACAGAGCTTAAAAAGAATGTTTTACATACAGATAGTAAGAAGTTGCAGGAGTTGAGCAGTAAAATCTGAAGTCTCCTGCAGCTCTCAAGGTACGTAACTTATTTTTTGAGTTAAGGTTCTCATGCTTCAGAACTTCAATCCTCACAAATGACATGAGAAAGGTAGCTCCATTCACTTGAAAACCTTCATCTGGAGTCACATGTGAGATTTGAAAACAAAAGTTGGGATGATATTGGTGAGACAAATATCATGCAGCATTCAATTTCAGAAACAGCTAGGACTGTCTGCAAGGTTGTCGCTCCCTTTGAATACTTTCAGGATATAGTAGTTCACCCATGAGAGTGATCATGGGTGTGACCCTCCTAAAAACTATTATGGATCAATTCCACCGTGGCTCAACATCCATGTTGAAACTATTTTGAGTTCTCTGCCATAATGGTTTCACTTACAATTCATATCTCATAAACATTTGGAGAGGTTTATAATACTTTTGCTTATTGTTCATAAAATAGCTCTAAATGCAAATAAATCCAAACTATGTTGCCATTATGAACTGAAATACCAAGTTTTAGAAAATGCTGTTGAAAATTTGTCATCAGTAAGTGTGTTGTCTGTGACATTGAACTTGTTAGGAAAAGCTCATTTATTGAATTCTCTGCAAGATTTTATGCAGTGAAAGAAAGATGTTTTCATTCAACAGAATATTAAATTCAAAAGTACCATTTAAACTTGTCATCAAAATGCTGTTTTGTGACTTCAGTTGTTTTTTTCTCAACGGTTATAGATCCACTGTGTAAAGTTAGGTGAAAAGATAAAATTGTCTAATACTTGTCTTTTAACTTTCAGCTTTGTGTTATTCTTGGAAAGTTTCGCACCACTTGTGAATTCCTTGAACCTTGGCATTGCAAGCCCACTTCTGTTGGGCCCTCCTCCTTTACAGCTTGCACAAATTAAGACACAGTTGGCTCTTCAGCAATTGACCTCAGTTGCTACCAACAGTTCTGCACCTCCTTATGCTTGGTTCAATCAAGCTTTTCTGAAAAGCGCCATGTTTACCCCTAGAGGAACTTTACCTCAGAGGCCGAGAGGACCTAATCCATCTGGCACAAAGCCTCCAGGATCCTTTAGGGGAGGAGGTGCAGCAGGTCCTCAGAGAAAACCTGCACCTGGAGCACCTCAAGGAGCGCCGCAAAGATTTTCAGGACAGGAAACATTTCAGTGGACAGGTTCACAGAGGATAAATGTTCGGGTAACTCTGCACAGGGCTGATCCCAGGCAGGTAAAATCGAAGACAAACATACACCAGGAGCAGAAGGGAGAGCCTCGTGCAAATCACTGGGATAATAGCCCATGCTCTGCTGGGGCAGCTGGGCAGAAGCCATCTACCTCCACACAGATCACAGAGCAGAATTCAAACACCCAGAATCGCTACACACCAGAAAGTGCTTCCAGTATTTTAGCGAGTTTTGGGCTGTCTAATGAAGATCTGGAAGAACTCAGTCGCTATCCAGATGATCAGTTAACGCCTGAAAACATGCCGCTGATTTTGAGAGAAATAAGGATGCGTAAAATGGGTCATTCTGTACCTGGTTTACGCTCTCAGAGCAGAGCAGAAGAAACGGTTGGTGCTCCGAGTAGTGCACCAGTCAAGAGTAAAGTGATTGATTATGGGCACGCAAGCAAATATGGTTACACTGAAGATCCTCTTGAAGTGCGTGCTTACAATCCTGAAGTGCTGCCTGAAGAACCTGTCGAAGCACATGTCTATAATCCTGAAGCATCAAGTGGAGAGAACAGAGAAGATTTCCAACGGGAGCAGAATATATCAATGGGTGTCCCACCACCGAGTGTGACGTGCAATCCAGTGTTTCCAGTTGAAGACTTGATAAAACCACCAGGGTTCCAAAGTGATCCGCCCAATACTCAGTCGTTTTTTCCAGCTGAGACTCCAGGGAACGTGCCTGCATTGTGTGCAACACCGCCTGCACTCCCCATGGTAAATTCTGTTTCTCAGCCTGCAGTAACAACTGTCGTACTACCCATGATGCCACCTATAATGCCACCCCTGGCACAGCCTATGATGCCACCAGTGATGCCACCTCTTGTCCAGCAGCCTGTGACTCAGCATGTAATGCCACCGGTGACCCATCCACCCTTTTCCACTGAACTTATTGTTATAAGTCATCAGGAACGATTTCAGCAGGAAACTGTGACAAGCCAATCTAATGCCCAGAGTGGCCCAGGAGCAGGACAGAACCCCATACAGACCCAGTCTGAGGGGCCGGTTAGATCTCCTTTTGGGATTGTGAAAGCATCTTGGCTTCCTGCATTTCTGCAGTCTGATACCCAGAAGATAAAAAGATTGCCCACTCCATCAATGATGAATGACTACTATGCTACATCTCCAAGAATATTTCCACATATGTGTTCTCTGTGTAACATTGAATGCACTCGTATGAAGGTGAGTGTTTTTCAGAGATTATTGCATAAACTTGTACGTGGGATCTTACCTGTTGCACTGTTGTATTAAATGGATTGTGATGATGATCGCCAATTTGAATGCTTACATGAGAATTTCAGAATTCTAGAAACAGTGCTAGTAAGTTATTGTTAACTGCTGCACAGTTGTCTTTCAAAGTTATCATATGCATTGATTTTTTTTTTTTTCCCTTTTTAATCTAAAAATTGTGTCTTCTGCAGTGGCTTCTAAATGAAAAAACAAACCCTTTATCAGTGGAGTAAAATACTGACATCATCTGTGTAACTAAAATGTTAGCGATAATTATATGCTGAATATTGTTAGGGTAGATGAGATGCTCATGTATTCAACCCCCTTCCTGCAAAGTCTGCATTAAAACAAAGCAGCCTGTTTATATAAAAAACCTTCCAAATGTGGTTTGTGTGACATTGACTGTTCCAGCCACTGAAGACTGGCTCTGAGGGATAAACAAAATGCTTTTTATTCATCTGATTGAGCTTTCAGCTGTGAAGCATGTCACAGTTTCAGCTCTTGAAAGAAGAAAAGGATGGAACTGGTGAATCCTGGGAGAGAGAAAAGCGTTCTGAAAGTTGTGGATATTTCTCGAAAGAACTAGGCTTGACATGTCAAAAATACAGAAGAATGATATTAAAAATAATTAATTAGCAGTTTCTTGTGTTGAAATTTTAATTAGTCTTCAACAAATCTGGGGAAAGCCTATGGGAAGAATACTTTTTTTGCAGTTTGGCAAAATCATATGAGATTGCCAGGCCCTGTTTGTGCTCTGTATTAAAAAGGCAAATGTGTAGTTAAGGTGGTGACAACTTCATTTGAGGTTTCACAATAAAAATACATTATCAAGTGCTTTTACACAGTAAACACTGTAGGCCAGGGCAGACTTGAAAACTTTAAGGGAAGTTTGATTTAAAATAAAAATGTGTAAAAATGAACAGGGCAACAAATTTGCTTTTATGTTTACAAATGGATGGAACACCTTGGAAAAATCTGTTTAAATGCAAATTATTCAGTTGCTTGCTTACTGTTTTTTTTTTTCTAAAATTAAGAAATGCTTTTACTGAAGATCCTTCATGACAAATTAATCTTCCCAGAAATCTTCACAGCTAAAGGTTATAACTTCTTGCCCTAAAGGGACCACGATGTAGAATGTGTTCTCCACACATTCTGTTTGGAAATACAGTATTGTAAAATAGCTGAAAAAGTTAGGTGTTTGATTTTTGTGGGTTTTTTTTTAACTGCAAAAAATAAAAGTTTATGTAAAGAAATGTCTTTTGTATCTGTGAGTTCTAAAGAACGAACCATTACTCTTGCTTTTAGTTTTATAGTTTGGTTTTATAAATAAAGTTTGTGTCTTGGTTCCATGGTTAAAGATGAGCATGGCATCCAGTTTTTTAGTCTTTAAAATTGTGTTGAGTGTTAAAAGAGGAAGCACATGAAGCAGCACCTTCAAACTGAAAGAGAAGGGATAGGGAAATGGTACAGTAGAAATTCATAGCCATATGTAGTATGACTTGCTCTAGGAAATGGTTGTTTCACACAGACCATAGATGCTGCTTGCCACAATATTATGAAATATTAGTTGAAAAATAATTGAATAAGTTTGTGGAAGAAAATCCTTCAGTGCCATGCAGAGACCCTCTGATGGCTCAAGAAATCCTTGATAAACAGACGGCTGGAAGTGATTTCTGCCTCATTATTTACCTCTCTAGCCATCCCCTGTGGTGTTCTGTGGGACAAGAGGTGCTAGGTAAGCTAGATGGACCTTTGGTCTCCCCAGTACACCTGTAGATGAGCTGAGTCTTTGCTGGTTTTAATAAAAAAGCTTCTTGATAATGATTTCTGGTGTGTAGTAACAAGCAGTTTAAGAATTCTATCTTATAAACTTTGTAATGTGGCAGATTGGAAGGAGGGTAGGCAAGCAGGGTGGATATTGTAAAACAAGACTGGATGAAGATGATGAAGTATCCAAGATAAAGGTACTGGATCTTTAAAGATAACCAAGATTGAAGATATTTGATGCCTAAAAACAAAGTTTCCTTGATACTAAAAGGTGGATTTCAAGTTTGTACTCCTTTAGTCCAGTCTTGTACTAAAGTACAAACTCATCTAGGATCCATTTTTTTGCCAAGGCTGAAGCAAAAGTTGCATTGCTCATCAGTAGAGAATTCAAGCATGTTGCCTGGCTTAGGTTTATTTAAATCACAGGATTATGGCTGGATGTGAGACCCAGTGCCTGCTCCTGAAGAGTCAGTCTGCCACTGAAACTACAGTAACTGTTAGTGTCTAAAGCTTTGTATTTTGCATCATCTGAACTGTATCCCCCTTGTCCTTTCAGCTTGGCTCGCCCATAACCCAGTGAAACTTTGCCCAAGTTTTCACTTGGCTTAAGAAAAATCACTCTGTTCTTCCCTCAAGCACCCAGTCAGTTCTCCCTGTAGGTCTTTCTTCTTGATTACCTAACTTAATTAATGAGATGGGTGAAATGAGTGCTACAGGAGGGTTTGAGATGTCTGCACAGTATCAAAATAGAGTTCTGTATTGAGTGTCATGCAGTTAAAATCAAGTAAATTATTTTCTAGCGCTTTTCTAATTTGTTGAGTGTTGAACCTTTCTTCTACAGAACTATTTATATGTATTTGAAATAGTTTTTCTTTTTTTTTAATATATTGTTCATTGTTTATTTTTTAATATACTGTTCAGATGTCACAATATCATCCATCTGCTTGGCATTACTACAGACCTGTCCTGTGAAAAATGTTATTTTTAAGCTTTTTTTGTAAAGCATATGGCTACTTCTTACATGCAATGATTCATGTCAAGTATGACTGTAAAAAATAGCATGTTATAACAAAAAATATAGTTAAGAAAGGTGGGCTTTTTGAGCTTTGAAGATTGGGAAAACTAATTGAGAATTCAAAGGTGACTTGTTGATTCAGAAAATGTTCACAAAAACTTTACCCCTTGTGTCCTGCAATATTTTTTCATCGAAGGAGGAGTGAGCTGTTTTCCTCTTGGTTATATGAAAACTCTTCTTGATGTTGTCATCTTACAGATGTATTTACCAAACCCAGGACATGGCAAAACATCTTATGACTGTTTCACAGAGGACTTTTGTTACTAACTTGAAACAGTGGATTTACTGGAATAATAAAGTGTGATTCCTCCGTGTTCAAGCGCCTCACTTCTGGAATAAAGTAGATTTGCAGGATTGCCAGTACTACAGATCATATTTGCTGTGTGTGACAATTGCTGTTTTTCTAGCTTAAATAGATTTAAAATGAGGATTATGCCTTCTTGGTCTTGAAAATGTATGAAGTCATGAGGATGGACTCCTTGTTTTCCTCAGAGAATTGCACTTCTGATTCATTTGCCAAAGCAAGGAGGCAAAATATGGGTTTATTCCATTTTACTCCTAGTTTCTCTACATAATACCTTGCTGTGAAATCAGCACAAACAAGTGCAGGCACTATCCCTGTGTGTTACTTTTATTTTACTGCTGTCAGAAGAGGCAAAGAGACTGGAAACAATATGGTCTGGCAGCTGCTTTTTCAGGACCTTTTTGGTGGTGACCCACAAGTAGCAGGAGATTTGATAATCACACTGAATTAGATAACACAAGTTCAAGGCAATCATGCCTGGGAGTCTTGGAGTTGTGGAGCAGCAGTGCTGCTACTGGAAGAAACTAACTGCAAGTTCTTCCTCCTACCAGGAGGTGATGTAGTACTGGTAATAGGAAGGGAGCCTGTCCTTTGTGGAGAAGGGTCCTGCCTTTGAGAGCAGACTTAGCAGGAGTGTTCCTAACAACTGAGAAGGGCAAGGAATTAATCAGTGAGGAGGACTAGGCATAAATCAAGACTCCTGTAGTTCTGTGGAATGCAAGAGAGCATTGGCATAATGAAGACTAGAAGAGGAGAAGAATGTTGTATTTGTTAGGGAGGAGAATATGTCTTTGTAGGCCTGCCAGTCTTATTAATGCTTGTTGGACTGGTAGCTAAAGACATTTTTGAAAGCAAAATGGTCTTCCTTGGCCTGCCATGAGCACTGTGTGTGTGTCTTCTTCAATTGTGGTCATGGAAGTGGGTTACTTGAAGCTAAACCTCATTTCCTTAAGCTAATTTGATTTAGTTTTTTAGTTTTTTCCTTTCTAACTTGAAAACTCTAGAAAAAAAAAAACATCCTTAAGAATGGAATTGCTTAGTAATAGCCTGTTCATAGGAAAAAAAGCAAATCATAGTGAATTGCTTGTTCTTGTGTGCATGTGCTTATGTACTGGAAGCTGTTACATCATTCTACTCTTTGTTAACATGCTTTGATTAGTAAGACTCATTTTACTTGAACAGTTAGCTTTTGTAAACCCAGCTAGTAAAATATTTCTATGCCTTTCTGAGATTGTTTTAACCAGTTTATCTGTTCATTCAGGAAATGATAGTAAGTCTTGTGTTTAAAATGTATTTTAATTTCTCTTTTTCTGTATGTGGAGTGCAAATACCTTGGGTAGCTGTCTTGTGGCACTGAAATTGTGATGTTGATGGGCTGATAGTACAAGTGCTTGGGATAAGCTGTTTTTTACCATGTTCTCTGTGTTGCCAAGATGCACAAAACTAGCTGTGCCCTGCTCACATGAATTCTTCCACCTCAAAGGCTCTGAGTAAACCATCATGAGCTGTTCTTTTAACCAGCGTGTTCAGCATTTTTGTGAGTAAACAAGAGGGTGTGATACTGCCAACTGTGCATTTTAGAGTCTTTTTGTCATAAACCAGCACATGCACAGAAGAAGGGATCTGAAAATTATTAAGTATTTTCATCTATTGTGCGAAGAGTCATAATTTTAAGTGAGAGATTTCACCTTGACATAAGGTAAAATTGGATGGAAGTTGAAATACCACAACAACCCTAGAAACTGTAGTCAAATGCTCATGTTTTACATGCTAATCAGACTTCTCTGGATGTCTTTTCTCCAATTAGGACTGGATTCTGCATCAGAACACTCCTGCTCACATTGAAAGCTGCCGCCACTTACGTCAACAGTAAGGAATCTGTTTAAAAAGTTCACTTAGTGTAAAAAGTGTATTCTGTGCATGCACATAGAATCATAGAATAGTTGGGGTTGGAAGGGACCTTAAAGATCATCGAGTTCCAACCCCCCTGCCATAGGCAGGGACACCTCCCACTAGACCAGGCTGCCCAGTGCCCTGTCCAGCCTAGTCTTGAACACCTCCAGAGAGGGGGCATCCACAACCTCCCTGGGCAACCTGTTCCAGTATTTCACCACCCTCACTGGAAAGAATTTCTTCCTTATGTCTAGTCTAAATCTATCCCCCTCTAATTTATATCCATTGTTTCTAGTCCTCCCATCTGATATTATGTTAAAAATTCCTTCCCCTGCCTTTCTGTAGGACCCCCTCAGGTACTGATAAGTTACTATGAGGTCCCCTCTGAGCCTTCTCTTCTCCAGGCACATAGTCTGTGAAAATGTACTTCTTGGATTTCTTTAATGAGGATTGTTGGTATCTAAAGCACTATTCTAAGTTGATTGCTAGACCATTAGGTTAAAAGATGAATTGTCACTTGGGTGCTTCTGGAGTCCCAACCAGGAGCATTTATCTGTAAAGGTTGAAAGTATTGTTCAGATGGCAAATTTAGATGTTTTTTCACTGATTATTGTATTTTTAACATTTAACAGATACCCAGATTGGAACCCTGAGTCTCATTCTTCAAGGAGGTAACTGCTTTTTGATTACAGGTTGTTTTTAATGTGTTGCTATTACAAACATGTGATAATTAATGCAAGTAATTTTGCTGTTTTCACTCACTGGCAAACTTGCATTAGTGGTGTCATATTTTCATTATGATACCATGTGATTTTTGTCCTGGGCTTGTTAAATAATATAAATTGTACAGGATCAAAAATTCTTTCAGAAGGATTAGAGTAAAATCTATAGAAAAGTATGGAGATTGATATTATGAGCAGTCTCCCCTTGAATCTTCTATCTGTGCTTCAGTTAGTTGTAAGTTATTGGATATGATACAGTGTTAACCAAGCAAGACTATGACCAGTGTTAGTTCACTGGCTAAAGTGTATGAGTGATTTTCTGTCTTTCAGACTTGATCTTTTTTCCAGTTTAAGCCACTCTTGTTTGCAACTTGAAACCTGTTTGACAATAGGCGTGCTAAGTGTTAGGTCTTATTTCACAGACTGTTCAGTCTGTAGATCCCTTGGGGAGCTATGTAATCAGAAGTTGAAAGAACACTGGAATTCATGAAGTCATGTTCTCTCCTTAAATTATGCTGTTTACCATTAATTTTTGAAAAACACACCCTGTGGGTTAATTGAATCTCAGCAAGATTGGATATTTTACTGGTTCAGCATTTATACATATTTCAACTTGTGTAGGAGTATGATGCTTTAATTTTTGCTAGGTTTTTATTGTGACTTCCTGTTGATTAGCTTGACATGCTTTCTGGGAAGTTGACTGTTGAGTTTTTAAAAAAAAAAACATATGTCAACAAACTTAATACAAAGGTCAGGTTAATTTGTAGAGTGCTTCTGAGGTCTCTCCATTTTGATAAACAAGAAGAAGCAAGACTTCTAAAGGAGAAATGAAAAAAAAAATCTACTTTTGAAACTTTCTTGAAGAGAATAGTAGGATTTTAAAACCTCAACTGAAATTGCTGGCTAGTGCTGCTCATCCTGCATGAAACCCAGTATAAGGGAACTGCCCTTAGGTGGAGGACCCTAATAAATTGGAAAAATGTTTAATAATACTTTTTGTGAGTGAGGAATCTTCTCACAAGGATAGTTTTTTTAGGGTGGCACTTTCTTAAATCATTCCTGATGACAGCATGTCTCCAACTGGGAGGGACAGAATACAGCTGTAGGCTTGGGGTGATCACTGTTTTTCAGAGCTGCTGGGTGCAGTCTCAGGACAAGGCCAATGAGCTTGTTATGTACTGTTACCACTCTGGAAAATCACTTCACAATGTTTGGTTTTTTATAAATGGTGGTGATTTGTAAATACATTTAAACATTTTTCTTGCTCACAGGAGTAATGGGATTTATTTGGATTTTTAATGGTTTGAAACTTGCTGATAAAGTTACACTGTGAGATGACATGCTATGAGGTGGGTTGGAACATCATTTAGGAGACCTGAGGGTTGTTCAGCTGTCCTCCTCTAGCTGCTGGCCAAAAAGGTTGGTCAGGAGCTGCCTCAGTTGCTTGTCATCCCCTTCTCCCTTCTGCCATTTGTCAGTTGTCTCTGCTTGACCTATTTTATCTCAGAAGAGCTTTGTCTAGTCAAACTCTTATATGGTAATAATAGGTCTTGATACAGTGATTCATTAAGCACTGATCCTCCAGATTACCTACACTTTGCAAGGGAAATGTGAACTTCTCTTCCATGTTGTGGCTTTGTTGCATGTCTAAGTTCTACTTGACATGCTATGTCAAGTTTTTCCCCAGTTTTTCTTTTAGCCTTGTAATTACTAGTGAGTTAGCTAAACAATATTTCGCATCAGTGACTTCTTCAAGTTTCAGGTCTCAAAGGTGCTATGTCTGCTCTACCCAGGTTTGAATACAGGTGCATTGAGTTTTTATTGGGCTGAGAAATGGGACAAGTGTTTGGCTGAGACACACTGGCCTATCCCCTGATAAACTAATCAAAATGGTTCTGGGTACTTAAGCATATGTATGCATTTCCCAGGTTTTTCCTTTTACTCCTGTGATCTGTGCACTCAGGGTTTTTCCATGCCTGACTGCTTCCCATGGCTGTAAGAGGGTCTAATTTCTCTCATGGATTTCTTCACCATTACTTCTTTTCATGTTCTTCATCAATTTGACATTTCTAAGTAGCATAAATAAGCAATGGATATGTATTCACGTAGTCCTCTCAAATCTCTTTCAGTCTTAGCCTTATATCAGTCAGATATAATTTCTCAAGGTTGCTTACTTCCATGCTAAACTTGAAAGAAGCAAGGAAAGCATCTCTTAATTCATTACTTTTTTATATATCCTTTTCCTCTTCCTATTATTTTTTCATAGCACTGCAGCTCATAGCTTGAGTTTTCTTTGCAGCATTCTCTTGTTCCACACAGTTTTTTCTTTCCTGTTTTCTTTTCAGTTTTGCCTACAGATCTTTAGTTCCTATAGAATCATAGAATAGTTTGGGTTGGAAGGGACCTTAAAGATCATCAAGTTCCACCCCCCCTGCCATAGGCAGGAACACCTCCCACTAGACCAGGCTTCCCAGGGCCTTGTCCAGCCTGGTCTTGAACCCCTCCAGAGAGGGGGCATCCACAACCTCCCTGGGCAACCTGTTCCAGTATTTCACCACCCTCACTGTAAAGAATTTCTTTCTTATGTGGAGTCTAAATCTATCCCCCTCTAATTTATATCCATTGTTTCTATAACAAGCATGCTATCAGTAAAGTATGCTTAAGAACAAATTAGACTCCAGACTTAATCAGTTTTGATTCTTTTCTTATGGGAATTCCATTTCAACAGACTTGATTGATTTATTATTGTTTTTTTCCTTGTCAAAACTCACTTATGTGCCTTTTTTTCTCTTAGAAATGTGGGTGACAGAAAAGAAAACCAGACCCCGAGGCGCCGTACTAACTCTGCCAGCCCCAGTCCCAGGCGTTCAAGGCTGGGAGGCTCAGGCTATGGTTTTCGCCGCTCACGGTCCAGATCCAGAAGCCCTGGACGGTTCAGGCCAACAAGGCCAAGAAGTCGAAGCCCGCGGCAGATACGACGACTTAGTCCCAGACACAGGTCAAGGTCACCTCAGCGATCAAGAAATCCACTGAGAACTGGTCCACGACCTCAGAGGTCTTCCAGTAATGACTGGTCATCAAGGAGGTCAAGCCGATCTCAAGGTAAAGGGCAGGTACATAGAATCATAGAATAGTTTGGGTTGGAAGGGACTTTAAAGATCATCGAGTTCCAACCCCCCTCCCATAGACACGGACACCTCCCACTAGATCAGGCTGCTCAGTGCCTTGTCCAGCCTGGTCTTGAACACCTCCAGAGATGGGGCATCCACAACCTCTCTGGGCAACCTGTTCCAGTGTTTCACCACCCTCACTGTAAAGACATTCTTTCTAATGTCTAGTCTAAATCTACCCCCTTCCAATTTACATCTTGCTGTATTGAAATTTCTGCTAGTTTCAGGAAAACTAGAGTTGATTTCCATAGAACCATAGAATATTTTGGGTTAGAAGGGACCTTAAAGATCATCTAGTTCCAACCCTCTTGCCATAGGCAGGGACACCTCCCACTAGATCAAGATTTCAAGATGTGTCACCCAGGTATTTTTCATGGCAAAGTTGTGTTCTTAAAAAACAGCTTTTCCTTTTTGCCATTGCTTTGTGAGAAGTAGTTTTAGAGGAAAGTGGGCATTCTAAAAGGTCTGAAATTTCCCTTACATAGTACTGGTAATTGGTTAAACATATCCAATAACTGCTCAACATAGAATCATAGAATCATAGAATAGTTTGGGTTGGAAGGGACCTTAAAGATCAGCGAGTTCCAACCCCCCTGCCATAGGCAGGGACACCTCCCACTAGACCAGGCTGCCCAGTGCCCTGTCCAGCCTAGTCTTGAACACCTCCAGAGATGAGGCATCCACAACCTCCCTGGGCAACCTGTTCCAGTATTTCACCACCCTCACTGGTGTCTGTTATATTCCAAGTGTGTTCAGTTTTAGGCCGGTAAGGCTAATCAAGAATTTAAAACAACTGAACAAGGCTCTTTGTTCAACATCAAAAAAGTACTTCTGCAAAGTATAAATAAGAAAGAAAAAGGCAAGGCTCAGAAGCTACATGTAGTGGAGTTGCATTTTACAAAGAGAGGATAGTGTTCTAAAGTATTTTTGTTGAGATAAGAGTGTGTTACATGAAAGACTTAAACATCTTTTGTAACATTTCATTGCACCTTTTTGTGGTTTGCTTCAGCTTACTTCATTTGGTTGTAGGAAACTGTGCTAAGTAGGTCGATTCTGTGTAATTCACTAGAGTTTTTGTTTCTTTTTAAATCCTGAAGATTTTTAATTTTTTTTTTTTCCTTTGATCTGTAGACATGTTGTTTGTTTGCTTTCAGAAAATTAGGAGGTGCTGAGCTCTTGTGAAAAGTTGTGAGAGGACAGGCAGTTTCATGGAGATATTAAGGGTAAAATGCAAGCCACTGTAGTGGAGAAAAATGGAGGAAAGAAACAATTAGTAATCAAAACATAAGTGTTCTACAGAAAGAAAACATGCAGGAAATCAGTGTTAGATCAGATTGTTAATAAGTCTGTAGGACACAGAGCAAGGCAGAGAAAGATACAGAATTTAGCAGGAGGTATCAAGATGTCAAGTCCTGCAGAGAGAAGGAGGATCAAATTCTTGAACACTTCTTTTCTTTTCTTTACATTCTTTGACATACAAAATTAAACAGTGATTCTTTTGCTTCAGCCATTAGGATTTTTGTAGCTACTGTTGCCAGAGCCACACTGTCAGTCTAACTAAAAATGTCAAGTTACACAACAGCACTGTGAAAATAGTACAGAGGCTTATTATTATTTATAGACCATCTCTGCCTAGAGTGTGATTAAGGTTCTGGAACTTCAGCAAGTCTGAAGATTGAATTGGGAGTGAGTGGTGAAATTGAAACTGTAGGAATGGGAACAGCAATGTATGTAAGTTTTCTTTTTAAGAAGAAACAAAACAAACACAGTTTGTTTTCTCTTCCTCTCACAGACAGAAAGGCATCTCTGGAGACATCAGGGAAAAATTTAGGACCTGGCTATGTAGCAGAGTTCAATAAACATAGGTCACTTCGAGCAGCTGGCCAAGGATCTTCAGGATCAGGGAGATCACCACACTCTCATGGACCCTTAGGGAAGACACCTGGAAATATGAAGAAGCCATTGAAAACAGGTATTTCTGCAAAGGCTTCAAAGAAAGACACGTCTCCTTTGCCTGGATCAAGTTCTTCATCTCCTGAAACTGATGATTTGTCTCAAGGCAAGGAAGTGGAAGAGGAAGACTTATCTACAGAAACCAGTGAACCTTGTCCTACTCCTTATAACAGAGTGAGTTTTTTTATGTTTTTCTCCATGGTTTTAAGAATGAGGTTAGTACCTCATTTCAGGGGAATCACCTGTGGAAACTTTAATAGCTCTTTTTGCTGATTATGTGCCATCATAATATAAAGGTTTGTTTAGCTGCAAGTAAATTTGGTAATTTACACAGCAGGAGTTTTTTAACAGATGTAAAGTAAAATCTCTCCAATGTGCTTTACCACAGCAGAAGGAATCATAGAGTCATAGAATCATAAAATAGTTTGGGTTGGAAGGGACCTTAAAGATCATCGAGTTCCAACCCCCTTATCCATGCAGCCCAGACAACTGAAATTATATAGAACTGTAGTACTTTTACTTTTTGGTAAAACCAAAAAGGTTGTATATTGTTACTTGGTAATCCTGTATCACATCTTCTGGTATCTGAAGATTGAGACAGTAGTAGAAGAATAAAATTGGGGCTCTGGCCTTGTGTTAAAAATCAAAAAGCTCGAAATGCCATTATGTGAACTAAGCAGTCTGTCTGTTTGAAATAATTTTTGTTACAGATTTTTTTTCCCTTCCTTTTACTAGACATGACTTGAGAAGTGTTTCTTGTTTCCTTTTCATTTTGTAGCTGTTGAGAGACGAATTGCTGAGNAAGTGATATCGATTTTACAAGTGCTTTCCCCTAACATCCAACCTAAATCTTCCCTCCTTCAACTTGGATCCATTTCCCCTAGTCCTGCTATTGTCAGCCCTTTCAAAGAGTTTACTCCCTTCCTGGGTGTAGGTTCCCTTCAGGTATTGAAAGGCTGCAATGAGGTCACCCCGCAGCCTTCTCTTCTCCAGGCTGAACAAGCCCAACTCCCTCAGCCTGTCCTCATAGGGGAGGTGCTCCAGCCCCCTGATCATCCTCGTGGCCCTCCTCTGGACCCTTTCCAAAATCTCTATGTCTTTTTTGTACTGAGGGCTCCACACCTGGACACAGTACTCCAGATGGGGCCTCACAAGAGCCGAGTAGAGAAGGACAATCACCTCCCTATCCCTGCTGACCACCCCTCGCCTGATGGAGCCCAGATATTCAAAGACCTCTTATAATGTAAATTCCTGCCCTTTGTTTCACAGAAGCAGAAAACATACCTACAGGAAAGGTTCACTCCAGCTCTGTGACTGTGGTGATATGGAAAGGTCTACTTCCCCCACCTCAGTTACTCATCCTTTGCTGTTCTGCACTGATAGTCACTGTATTAGCCAAGCCACAAGGTGCTGTTCTGCCCAACAATCTACTGCATTAGGAAGCCCGATACAAAGAGTGGACTCTCTGCCTTAAACATCTGAGAAGTGGGCTGCAGCGAGGCAGAAAAGCACCTGCTAATGTCTTCCAAGGAAAGAGCAGCTCTGATTTCTCTTACCCATAGGATTTGAAGTTTTCTTGATTTTCTTATCTCCTGCCATAGATGGTTTCTTGATCTTTTCTTTTTTACCTACATAAAAGATCCTATCCAAATTCAAATCAGTAGAGATGCGTATTTCTTAAATCTTACATTTGCAAAAAATACATACAAAAATAGTTTAATCTGCAAAAATTCACGACATGTAACAAATAAAAATATCAAAGCACAAGTTAATTCCAACAAAATATTATATGAAAGCTATGAAATGCTATAATCTTTTATGAAGTTGTTCAGGATTCTGGTGAAGAAACCCTGAACCTGTAAAAAAAGCTTGTGTTTTGTTTCTCCAAAATGAATTCAAACAATTTCTATCTGAGAGACAGCTCTGAAATGCACTGTTCTATGAATCTTAATTCCATTCTGTGAACTGGATTCATGAGTGAACATGCTGATAAATTACTCAGATCAATAAATCTTTGAAAAGCAGAATTACCCATCAAAATAATCTCTGCTCAATGAGAGTGACCCTGTGTCAGATACATTCTTTTACTATTATTTTCCTTTACTATTCTATTAAATGTCTTATCTAAACCTATGTGGGGTTTTACCCTCTTCCCCTTCTCTTCTCTCTGCCCTTCAGGGGAGGGTTAAACCAGGACAAGAATGTATCATCAGACACAATGTAGTCAAACTTCACCTGTAACAGATTTAGCTGTCTTAGTGGTCACGTTCTGATCTTTCCTGTTGTGAGAAAAAAAAAAAGAAGAAAAATCCATTTTAAAGACAATTCATGAATATTAAACCAGTTTAAAAAGTCCAAAAACAACAGAAGAAATCAAATAGGATATGAACCCATTTGGATTCCAACTATTACAACTAACAAATGTATGTAATGATAACACTCACTTTGTAATTCGTACAACTTTCTTAGTAATCTGAGTCCTCTTTTTTATATTCATTTTGGCCTACAATGGACAGAAAGAAAGAAAGAAAGAAAGAAAGAAAAAAATTTAATACACCATTTACACTTTATTTCTTAATGTGCAATACACAAAAGCTTCAATTATTAACAATTTTAATNTATTCATTTTGGCCTACAATGGACAGAAAGAAAGATAGAAAGAAAATTTAATACACCATTTACACTTTATTTCTTAATGTGCAATACACAAAAGCTTCAATTATAGTAAAAGTAGTAAAAAATAGTAAATAAGTAGTAAAAAATAATAAAAAAGTAGTAAAAAATAGTAAAAGTAATAGAAAGAAAAAAATTTAATACACCATTTACACTTTATTTCTAAATGTGCAATACACAAAAGCTTCAATTATTAACAAATTTAATAATTATTAGTAGTAATAGTAAAGAATATCAATAAAGATTGTATCTTTCACTGGTCTAATTCACAAATACCAAAATTAACAAGTAAAATGGAATTACAAAGTATATTTGCATATTTATTTTAGCCTGATGTTTATGAGAAGTTTAAAATCAATCAAAATTAATAAATCTGGGTTTTCTGGACAATATTAAGTATTGGAGCACATGCAAAGTACCATGTTGGTCACCAACAGGCTGCTTACCTGGGCAGGAGATGCTTTGGGCTTTTCTGCTACACTTATTTTCACCCTTCTTCCATTTACTAGCACTGGCACAGTTTCACTGTATTCCACAGCTGCTATTACAGCTTCTTTGAAATTCATTTCCAAGAAGGCCTAAAATAAATGGTACTTTGAGTCTTAGTTTATATTTTCACTGCTTGAAAATTTATTTTGCACTCTGACAAATTTTTTCTACACAAATGCTTACCTCATTTCTAGAGCGAAATACAAGAAAATCACTGACTTTTCCAAATGGCTGAACAATTTTCTTAATATCTTGATCTGAATAGCCATCATCTGGTAAATCAGATATTTGAAGGACTGTCCCACAGCTCAGCAATTCGTCTCTCAACAGCTACAAAATGAAAAGGAAACAAGAAACACTTCTCAAGTCATGTCTAGTAAAAGGAAGGGAAAAAAAATCTGTAACAAAAATTATTTCAAACAGACAGACTGCTTAGTTCACAT